>CAJHNH020002846.1:230000-288073 GCA_905116865.2 Candidula unifasciata | reverse complement strand
CAAACCATGATGGTTCAACATCCAGTATCAAAACAAACATATCCTGAAAATTTCAGCTAAATCGGTTCAGTAGTTTTCGAGTCTATAGGGGGCAAACAAACACACAAACATTGATTTTTATATATATATAGATATATATATAAATATATATAAATATACAACTAACCGCGGGTATCGCAGGTTATACAACAGGGAAGATGGTGACGGATGGGGCATATCTGGGGGATAAGTGGACAGAGATTCACAAAACATGCTCTAAAATGGGAAACAAATGAAAGGCAAGTAGGTCCGAGAGAAAAAGCTCTATCTGAGAGCAGCCAACAAATGCTAGGCTGGGTTGCATCCATGGTATCAACAAGTATGGGGGCTGGGTTGCATCCATGGTATCAACAAGTGCTGGGTTAGGTTGCATCCACGTTATTAACAAGTGCTGGGCTGGGTTGAATCCATGGTATCAACAAGTTCTGGGTTGCATCCATGGTATCAACAAGTTCTGGGTTGCATCCATGGTATCAACAAGTGCTGGGTTAGGTTGCATCCATGCTATCAACAAGTGCTGGGTTGGGTTGCATCCACGTTATTAACAAGTGCTGGGCTGGGTTGAATCCATGGTATCAACAAGTTCTGGGTTGCATCCATGGTATCATCAAGTTCTGGGTTGCATCCATGGTATCAACAAGTTCTGGGTTGCATCCATGGTATCAACAAGTTCTGGGTTGCATCCATGGTATCAACAAGTATGGGGCTGGGTTGCATCCATGGTATCAACAAGTGCGGGGCTGGGTTGCATCCATGGTATCAACAAGACCGAGCACAATAGAAATGAAATGAACAAAAGACTGCTGGCTGTATTAATGAATGCTTCAAGACTCGATATCACCGCACTAGAGACATTTCCACAAGTGCTCTGTCTTCTTCTTCAGTAGCCAACAAACAGTCGACATCCTAAAAATACCAGCTGTAACGTGATTAAAAGTCCGCCTGCGCCCCCCCCCCCCCCCAGGTCCTGAATATCTTCCTGACCACCTACTTTCTTCCCGCCCCGCCCCCCCCCCCCCCCCCAAAAAAAAATCCCTTTTCCCCTGCTGAATTTATCATTGTTCTCAGTGTATGGATATTCTGTATGTTCTATGGCAATGCCCGTTTGATTGATCCCAGACAGCCCTGACATCGCCCACTTTATCATAAATTAGCTCACCACAAAGAGAAGTAGCAGTAGCAGCCAGTGTATCATCTTGCTTATTCCCCCACGCACACGAAAATCCTGGACAGAAAATCCATGCGTTCCTGATCGGAGTCCCATCAAGTGATGCAAGCAACTGTATGAAGCCAGTAGGAAGCCAATTTGACTTTTACGAAGCATAATTCAAAGTTTGCTAGCCGTATGCGACGTATAAACGGAACAAGAAGATGATTATAACACGGTTATTTCATTCTGAAGACAAGAAACTCATGGCTGAATTAAACAGGGACTCTATAACTATTGTAATAATTTTCCAACTATATTAGATCTCTCAGTAACCACACAGAAACGACATACCTTCAAGAGAAAAGTCTCCTGTCTTGATCCCCTTTTTGTAAAACAACTCCTTGCTAATAAAACACCTCATCTCGTAATAGTCACACGTCAGAAGGTCACACGAGGACGGCCTCCCAGTGGTCGGATAGTAGTCACCCCGGGTACATATTTCATGTCACCGCCCGCCTCAGGCAGGGGACACAACAAGCATGAAATAGTCCACAAGGGAGATCATTAACTACCAAGACGCAGGAGAAAGGATCTTTGGTATCACGTCTTTCTGGCCACAGGTCGTGCGTGTTCTCATTTGTGTTCCCTTGTTCTTTCCTCCAGTCTTCTCTTGTTTCCTCCCCCCCCCCCCTCTTTTCCAGAACATAATGATCATTACAATGGTTAGAATTCTTGGCAGGATGTCTTTCATAAATCAACCTTTTTGTTGAATTTGCAGAACATACAAAGATGAAGTGAATTTGCAATAATTAATGTCCATAATAGTACAATTTTTCGTTGTTTTGAAGCCCCACCCTGGCTTTTGCCAGGGACCGCAATATAGCCTGGTCTTAAATATGGCCTAACGGCTAAACGCGGTTTCCGGGACCTCTCCACGGGTGATCCTCATCCGCATGGTGGCACTTTGTGTCATCGGGTGTTTATCGCTTGCATGATGTCCTAGTGGGGTAAAATGAACTACTACTAAATTTGCTATACATACATATAGTCGTCCCCGTGTGACATGCAATTTGTCGTTTTTTGAAGCCCGACCCTCGGGGGCCCTGAATATAAACCGGGTAATAAATATGGCCTAACGACTGAAAGGGGTTTCTGGGATCTCTCCACGTGTATCATCTTCCGCATGGTGACACTTTGTGTCACCGGGTGTTTATTGCTTGTGTGATCTGGTTGGTAATCTGGTAATCCTAGTTTCAGCTGCATAGCAAACGGGTCACCCTATAGTTGTTCCGCTCCTGTGCCAACGAAAAGCACACAGAATGTTTATCACAGTCCCTTGTGGAAAGATTGACAGACTGCTGTCTCACATACACATGCATTAAAAGCATATGTAGCCATCCGAAGTGCTAACACAAAAAGTCCGACATTAGAAATGCTGCTCATCATGGATGCTAGCACTAGTGACTAGCAGAAGTCACCAACAGATCAGCAGTTGCACACGCGATCAATTTTAATCACATAATGGCACCACCAATATTGCGACAACCGGCATCGCGCCATTTTCGGAATTTACAATTCTAATTAACTCAGAAGCTGGGCAACGAAACTATCCTTCCAGTCTACAAATGGAGCCAAAATGCAACGGCCACCGTCTGGCAGAAGCAAAAAAATTTACAAGACTAAAAAAAGTGGCAGTGCCTAGCGTCCATTTTGACCTGAAGCATTATGTGAGGGTTATTAAACGGTCTTAGGACATTACATCCACCAGCAAGCGTCGCCCCTACAACGACCTGCCTGCCTTCGTTAACGACTGTTCACCCAACAGCCATGCAGTTCTTTGGCACGAAGGAGACACCTTGAACTTGGGTTTCGGACTGCCGACTCCCTACAATACATATGTATTGTGTCTATGCTTGTGTGATGTCCTGGTGGGCTACAACAAAGAAGAAACACAACATTTGCTATTACCACTGGCCAGTATCGGACGCAGCTGTTTGCTATCTTCAAACTAGTGATTGAACAGGGTGTGTGGTACTTGCCCTTGCTGTGACCTCAGTGAGTAAGATGTCGATAGTGTATTTATTCAATGTTTACACTAGAGTTAGTGCGTTCATATTTCTGGACGTGACTACGTGGCAGATGAGTATCTCCTTTCACCCCTGATTGTGTGAAACCATCTACTACCAGCACGCAGTTATACTGACTGAGATTTTTCTAAACCTTTTTATTTGCAATACTCTTAGCTCACATGTTATGAGTTTCACACCCACATAACCCCCCCCCCCCCTCCCATTCTTTGTGATGTGGACACATGTGGTTGAAATGAGAGAATACCTTGTGAAATGTGACTGTGTTTAAACATGTTTAACCCAGAAAGCAGTATTTAATGTAAAGAGAGCAGGACAATTCACACAGCTCTGTTCTCTCTCTCTTTCTCTCTCTCTTTCTCTCTCTCTCTCTTTCTCTCTCTTTTTCTTTCTCTTTCTCTCTCTCTCTCTCTCTCTCTCTCTCTCTCTCTCTCTCTCTCTCTCTCTCTCTCTCTCTTTTCATGTTCTTGGAAATAATCTCCTTGAGAAATTGGTGTGTGTGAAATATTTGTGCCAACAGAATATAGACACTGTTTTTGAAAACATTCCCATTCTATGCCAGACAAGACTCTTGGAGTAGGTCTTGGATTACATTCACAAACAAACATCTTTAGTGACAGATAAGAAACATATCACTGACCCGCAGCCGGTCAATGATATTCTAATATCTAATATCTAATATCGGTGTAGGATATTCTAATGATTCTTCTTCTTCTTTCGTTCCATTGAAATAGATTATCTTTATCTGCAATGTTGTCTCCAGTCTGAACATCCCTGTCTTTTGTCATTCACTCAGCGACCCGTAAAGTTTGGCTTGCACCGATGTTTCTCTTGGCCAACAGTTTTTGCACTGATAGTATTTTGGACAGTCTAGGAGGACGTGGTCTGTTGTCTCAGGTGCCAGTCCACATGTGCACATGGCTGATTTGCCCATTTTTTTTTATTTGGTGTACATGTGGCTGCGAAGTCGACTGTGTCCTGTTCTAAGGCAAAGGATAATAACTTGCTCTGGTCTGTCCATAAACTGGTAATCGTCTTGTGCCAGTTTTAGTGGATTTCTGATTGATTTGATTATTCTCATCTTTTGTTGATAAGAGACTGCTACGTCAGGTTGTTCTTCATTTGTACTTTCTCTAGCTAGTTTATCAGCTCTTTCAGTTCCAGGAACTCCAGAGTGGGTTGGTATCCATTGCATAGTTACCTTACACCAGCTGCCTAGTTTGGAGAGTAGTGTTCGTATGCCAGGTAGTTTTCCAGACTGGAGTGCCTAAAGTACCGCTCTTGCATCTGTCAGAAATACCACGGGTTATGAAATATGACGTAAATGTAACAGGTTTTTCTGCTGCTATTTTGATTCTAATGATAATTTTCTTGAAGGTTTAACTGGATGTTGCTATATTTATGTGTCATCCTAGATGTGACCAGAAGTTTTATGTGGGGTGGGTTGGGGGTGGGGGGGGGGGGGGGTGGGTGTGGAAGTCATTATTTCAGTCAGTTACCTTTCTTGTGGTACTCAATGTAATCATGGCGTCTGTTTCTAGCAAACTCCATCTGCCCTAGTGATTCCCAGACTCTTTTCCCTTATAACATCATCATCATCATTATTATCATCACATACAGACAGACAGACAGACAGACAGACAGACAGACAGACAGACAGACAGACAGACAGACAGACAGACAGACAGACAGACAGACAGACAGACAGACAGACAGACACACAGACAGACAGACAGACAGACAGACAGAGATTGAGAGATAGATAGATAGATAGACGGACGGACGGACGGACGGACGGACGGACGGACGGACGGACGGACGGACGGACGGACGGACGGGCGGGCGGGCGGGCGGGCGGGCGGGCGGGCGGGCGGGCGGGCGGGCGGGCGGGCGGGCGGGCGGGCGGGCGGGCGGGCGGGCGGGCGGGCGGGCGGGCGGACGGACGGACGGACGGACGGACGGACGGACGGACGGACGGACGGACGGACGGACGGACGGACGGACGGACGGACAGACAGACAGACAGACAGACAGACAGACAGACAGACAGACAGACAGACAGACAGACAGACAGACAGACAGACAGACAGACAGACAGACAGACAGACAGACAGACAGACAGACAGACAGACGACAGACAGACAGACAGACAGACAGACAGACAGACAGACAGACAGACAGACAGACAGACAGACAGACAGACAGACAGACAGACAGACAGACAGACAGACAGACAGACAGACAGACAGACAGACAGACAGACAGACAGACAGACAGACAGACAGACAGACAGACAGACAGACAGACAGACAGACAGACAGACAGATAGATAGATAGATAGATAGATAGATAGATAGATAGATAGATAGATAGATAGATAGATAGATAGATAGATAGATAGATAGATAGATAGATAGATAGATAGATAGATAGATAGATAGATAGATAGATAGATAGATAGATAGATAGATAGATAGACAGAAAAAACGAACGAACAAATTTTATTTTCAAACGATTGAGAATTCGGCAGGCAGGCCCGTCTAACATTCTGCCCTTCCACTCCCATACTTGCATACAGTTACTCATTGGACCTCGCGTCATAATAATTATAATCATCAGAATTAAAAAAAAATGTTGCCAACATGTAAGTCTTTATTTCAAACGCTGGAATGTGCTCTTATTATAATTACATTACTTAACTTTTGTAAAAGAGAATAATAATAAGCCTAACCCAGACAGACAGACAGACAGACAGACAGACAGACAGACAGACAGACAGACAGACAGACAGACAGACAGACAGACAGACAGACAGACAGACAGACAGACAGACAGACAGACAGACAGACAGACAGACAGACAGACAGACAGACAGATACAGTTCACAAGGACAGACATGACAAAAGATCAAGGACCATAAAGAGAAAATGTAAAGACACACAGTCAGGATATGATAACACATTACCATATGAATGGGAAAACAAACGAAGAGAAAATGGGTTCTTGGGAGACATGATCGCCAAACCAGGCGTCACAAGCCGGGGACACGAACAAAAGTCGGTTACTGACGCCTGGATAGTCCTGGTCATTGCCTAATCCTTGTCTGACCCAACTCAAGCAAATCGATACGCCAGATTGTCTCTTCCCTGGTTGCATAAGCACTTGGTTGTCTGTCTCTGTAGCACGGTCCCGTCTCCCTCCTTAGCATCTGTCTGTCTCTAAATTGTCTTAGAGTCTGTCTTTTATATCAGGTCTTCAGTACCCACCTGTCTCTGTCTTTTAAAAAAAATGTAAACGTTGTCATGACATGTTACAGATTTATGTATGCTACTTTATACTGTCTACTTATCGTTTGTTTTAACACATTTTTTTAATCAGCAAGAAGTTACACTCTCTCCATTAATCTTGCTTCCATACAACAAGCATCCATCAATCCACATTTTGTTTTCGAAGGCGAGATTGTGAGTCACTTAATGGGTGTATCAATGTATATTTGTTTCTTCTTCTTCTTCTTCTCCTTCTTCTTCTTCTTCTTCTTCTTCTTCTTCCTCTTCTTCTTCTTCTTCTTCTTCCTCCTTCTCCTCCTCCTCTTCTTCTTCTTAAGTCCCTTTCGTTCGCTTGAAATAGATTATCTATATCCGCAAAGTTGTTTCCATGATGAACTTCACTGTCTGTTGTAATTTAATCCGCGACCCGCGAAGTTTGTCTGATTTGCTAATCTGAAATGTTGTGTACATCTGGCTAGGAAGTCGACTATATCCCGTTACAAAGCTCAGAATCATGATTTGCTCATTATGATACATTGTAGTGTAGAAGGGAAACAATGAACAAATGTCTTGATTCCGTGGACAACATGATATTCACAACAACAACAACAACATACACATCAAACAACCAGTGGCAAACAGCCAGTCTATCTACAACATTTCCACTGTTGACCCCAAGCTGTCCTGTATTCCAAGAAGACCCAAACGCCAGCCGGTGACCAATCAGCGATCCGAACAGTCCGCCCCCGGTCCGGCCTCTACCAATGATGGCCGGCAGGACCTGACCTCAATCTGGCGAACCAGCTCAGACCAGGCAGGATTGTCTTGTCTGACTTCTTTCCTGGGGTCATCTAGCTCTAACTTGTGGCACACGGGAAACTCAGCAACATCGGGCAAATCCTGGGGCGTCTGAGGAATAGGAATACCACTCTACTGGTAGTGATGTGCACACGTACCGGGGAATTCCGTATCAATAGTTGCAGCCACGCTGTTGATATTGTTGTTGTTGCTGCTGCTGCTCCACATCCTCCACTGCTTGTACCGGCAGTGACAAGGAGAGAGAACAAGATGGCAATACACAGGGTACATGACGAGGGAAAGCAAAGAATGACTATCACAGGCACTGAAATGAGAAATAAATGGACTCAGGAACGAGGTCGCCTGAGAGAAACCTAAAGAGAAACGTGTTTGACACACACTGGGACGGGTTCTATCTACGATACCGACAGGACTGCACACAAATAGGGGACTAGACATGAGAGCCCTATGAGACATGTACCGCAGGACAGGATGTTCGTGAGGCTGTCAGGCAGACAGTAAAGGCACTCAAAGAGTAATGTTTATCTTCAGCCGAATAACAGAGAGAGAGAGAGAGAGAGAGAGAGAGAGAGAGAGAGAGAGAGAGAGAGAGAGGCAGACGTATACAGAGAGAGAGAGAGGCAGACGTGTATATATATATATATATATATATATATATATATATATATATATAGAGAGAGAGAGAGAGAGAGAGAGAGAGAGAGAGAGAGAGAGAGAGAGAGAGAGAGAGAGGACAACGTGACAGAGATAGATTTAAATTTACAAAGAGGAATGTGCGTGATTTACTATCTAAACTCAATCACTTCTTTATATCTGACCATATATGGAAGAGAATCATGGATAGATAGTCAATTAGTGACAGACAAGGTTGCTGGTTTTAATTATGCAGAAAGTGCAAAGATGTGGTTTTGTAGACAAATGACGAGAACATATAGAACCGACTCAAAGAGTAATGGAGATGTCTTGAAATCATTTTACCTACGAAGAGAACTGATTGTCCCATTAGAAATTAGCAATCAATTATTTAGTTACATCATGAGCTGGGAAAACACGGAGTACATGGTGCTAGAGGGAAAACACTGAGTACATGGTGCTAGAGGGAAAACACTGAGTACATGGTGCTAGAGGGGAAACACGGAGTACATGGTGCTAGAGGGGAAACACTGAGTACATGGTGCTAGAGGGGAAACACTGAGTACATGGTGCTAGAAGGGAAACACTGAGTACATGGTACTAGAGGGAAAACACGGAGTACATGGTGCTAGAGGAGAAACACTGAGTACATGGTGCTAGAGGGGAAACACTGAGTACATGGTGCTAGAGGGGAAACACTGAGTACATGGTGCTAGAGGGAAAACACTGAGTACATGGTGCTAGAGGGGAAACACTGAGTACATGGTGCTAGAAGGGAAACACTGAGTACATGGTGCTAGAAGGGAAACACTGAGTACATGGTGCTAGAAGGGAAACACTGAGTACATGGTGCTAGAAGGGAAACACTGAGTACATGGTGCTAGAAGGGAAACACTGAGTACATGGTGCTAGAGGGGAAACACTGAGTACACGGTGCTAGAGGGGAAACACGGAGTACACGGTGCTAGAGGGGAAACACTGAGTACATGGTGTTAGAGGGGAAACACGGAGTACACGGTGCAAGAAGGGAAACACTGAGTACATGGTGCTAGAGGGGAAACACCGAGTACATGGTGCTAGAATAGTTGTAGCAGCCGCAGTAGTAGTAGTAGGTAGTAAGTAAAGTTAAGATCCCTTTTTACGCCTTTCGGCGCATCGAGCATATGGGCAGAGCGTCCCATATTTTTACAGACCATCAGCACTGTGGGTAATGTGTTCAGCATTACGCCGGCTGTCTTTACTTTCCCAGGACAGCAAATCCTGGTACCCATTTTAGGCTGGGTCGACCTGCGACGTCCCATACCACGACAAAAATCCACGCAGCCTGCAGTGGGTTTCGATCGCGGAATGCTGGCTCACGAGTCGGACTCGCAACGCCTTAGCCACGGACGGCGCCGTAGTAGTAGGTGTTATAAAAATAAAAGCAGGTGTTGTTACTGCCTTTATTGTTGTTGCCGCACCAGCGGTGTTTGGCAGCGCCCTATGCGTTCAGTTGGTGGTGTTGGTGAATAAACAGCTGCAATCGCCAGCCGGGGTCGGTTACTGCGGCAGATGGCCCCACGATGTGGATGATACCTTGATCCAACAATCGCCACCTCCACACGTCACTCTATCTTATCCCCGCTGTCCACCAGATCGTAACCCGCACCCTTTAGGTTTGTGTGCCCAAGCTCTACTTGTGTAATTGTGCCTGTGTCATCCCTTTGACACCTCCTTCGACCGTGCTCTGATTACGAAGGCAGACACACACACAAGTGTGGGGGAGGCTGGGCGGACAATGGGGACAGGTCCTCGCCACAGGCCTTGTGTGATAGCGACTGCTGTTTGTTCGGGCAGTAGCCGATGACATCAGAGAGCCCATTGTCGGCTGGATGAAAAAGACAGACAGACAGAACACAGACAGACAGACACAAACAGACAGAGATTCCTGTGTGGTAACTAAAACAACTCACTACCACACTAACAACACTACAACTAACAGATCCACCTTTCTAACAAGCAACTACAAGGCGACTCAATAAGGCGTTTCCTTTTAACTAACACAACAACTAACAACACTACAACTAACACTACAACTAACAACACTACAACTAAACTAACAACACTACAACTAACACTACAACTAACACAACAACTAACAACACTACAACTAACACAACAACTAACAACACTACAACTAACACAACAACTAACAACACTACAACTAACACAACAACTAACACAACAACTAACACAACAACTAACAACACTACAACTAACACAACAACTAACACAACAACTAACAACACAACAACTAACACTACAACTAACACTACAACTAACACAACAACTAACAACACTACAACTAACACACTACTAAACTAAACACTAAACTAACAACTACACTACACAAAACAACTAACACAACACTACAAACTACACTACAACTACTACACTACACTAACACAACACAAACACTACACTAACACTAACTAACACAACACTACACACACTACACACTACACTAACTACAACTACACACACTACACTAAAACTACACACAACAACTAACACTACACTACAACTAACTACAACTACACTACAAACTACACTACAACTACCACTACACTACACTGCTACACTACAACTACACTACACTAACTACTACACTACACTAACAACAACAACAACACACACTACACTACTAACTACAACACCACACAACAACACAACTACACTACACTACACTAACACTACACTACACAACACTACAACTACACAACAACTACACACACACTACACTACTACTACACACTACACTACCACTACAACTACACTACACTAACACACAACTACACTACACTACACTACACCACTACACTACACTACACTACACTACAACTACAACTACACTACACCACACTAACACTCCACTACACTACACTACACTACACTACAACACTAACTAACTACACTACACACCACTCCACTACACACTACACTACACTACACACTACACACTACAACACACTACAACTACACACTACAACTACACTACACTACACTACACTACACTACAACACTACACTACACTACACTAACACTACAACTACACTACACTACAACTACAACTACAACTAACAACAACACAACTACAACTAACAACAACACTACACTACACTACACACACCACTAACACTACAACTACACTACACTACAACAACTACACTACACTAACACTACAACTACAACCACACAACCACACACTACAACTAACACTACAACTACACCAACAACAACAACACACAACTACACACTACCAACTAACACACACTACTACACTACACAACTACCACTACACTACACACACAACACTACAACACACACAACACACCACACTAAACTACACAACACAACACAACACTACACTACACTACACTAACTACAACACCACACTACAACTACACTACACAAACACACTACACACTACTACCACTACACACTACACTACACTACACACTACTACACACTACACTACCACTACACTACTACACACTAACTACACTACACTACACACACAACTACACACTACTACCACACACTACACTACACTACACTACACTACAACACTAACTAACTACACTACACTAACTACCCTACTACACACTACTACTACACACTACACTAACTAACCACTACACACACTACACACAACACTACACTACACTACACACTACACTAACTACAACTACACTACACTACTACTACTACACTACTACACACTACACACACAACACCACTACTACACACACTACACACTACACTACACTACACTACTACAACACTACACACTACTAACTACACTACCACTACACTACACTACTACTACACTACTACTACACCTACTACACTAACTACACTACACTACTACTACACTACACTACACTACTACTACACTACACTACACACTACAACTACACTACCACACACTACTACACTAACTACACTACTACTACACTACTACCACTACTACTACTACACACAACTACACTACACTAACTACTACCACACTACTACACTACTACTACTACTACTACACTACTACCTACTACTACTACTACTACTACTACACACACTACACACTACTACTACTACACACTACACTACTACTACTACTACTACTACTACTACTACTACTACTACCTAACACACTACTACACACACTACTACTACACAACTACACTACTACACTACACACTACACTACACTACCACTACTACTACTACTACCCACACTACTACTACTACTACACTACACTACACTACTACTACTACTACCTAACTACTACTACTAACACTACTACTAACACTACCACTACACTACTACTACACTACTACTACCACACTACACTACTACTACTACTACTACACTACTACTACTACAACTACTACTACACTACACTACACACCAACTACTACTACCAACACAACTACTACTAACCTACTACTACTACTACTACACTACTACTACACTACTACTACTACTAACTAAACTACTACTACAACACTACTACTACTAACACTACTACTACACACACCACTACTACTACACTAACCTACTACTACACACTACTAACACACTACAACTACACTACCACTACACTACCACTACTACAACCACCACTACTACTAACTACTAACTACTACTAACTAACAACTACACTACTACTACACTAACTAACAACCAACTACACACACTACTACTACTACACTACACTACTACACACTACTAACAACACTACACAACACACACAACTACACTAAACTACACTACACTACTACTACTACTACACTACACTACACTACTACTACACTACTACACTACCACCAACACTACACTAACTACACACTACTAACAACTACACCACACTACAACTACAAACACTACTACAACAACACACTACCTACTACACACACTACACTACTACACACACACTACACTACACCACTACCACTACTAACTACAACAAACTACACTACACACACCACTACAACACACACACTACTACTACACCAACTACTACACTACACACAACACTACTAACTAACAACAACACACACTACAACAACTACTACACACAACAACTACTACACACTAACCACACAACACTACAACTACACACACTACAACCCTACTACACAACTACACAACACTACACACAAACTACACTACAACACTACACAACTACAACAACACACAACCTAACCTAACACAACTACACTAACACCACACACTAACAACTACACTACCTACTAACACAACACACACAACACACACTACTACACACACTACACACACCACTACAACTACAACTACACCACTACCACTACAACACACACTACACAACTAAAACTACAACACACTACAACTACAACTACAACTACAACTACACACTACACACACTAACACAACACCTACACTACAACTACACACAACAACTAACTACAAACACACACTACAACTACTACACACCACTACAACACACACCTACACACACTACAACTACACAACAACTACACTACAACTAACACACACAACTAAACTACACCACCAACTACACACCCCACCTAACTACAAACACAACCTACACACAACAACTAACACTACAACTACAACTACAACTACACACTACAACTACAACACAACAACCACACTACAACTACACTACACACACCTACACTACACACTACCACTACAACACACACCTACACCTACACACTAACACAAACAACAACTACACACTACACACTAAACTACAACAACACCTACACTACACACTACACTACAACTACAACTACCACTACAACTAAACACACTACAACTAACAACTACAACTACACTACACACTACAACTAACACACTACCAACACTACACACTACAACTAACAACAACAACTAACACAACAACCACTACAACAACAACTACACACAACTAACAACCAACACACTAACACAACATCCTCTGACAACGCTGAATGAATGTTACGGGTTTATTTTAACGGCGCCAAATCTGGAGTTTCACCCGTCAAAAAGCCGACTGAGTGTTCCTTTGAGACGAGCCCTAGAATCTGCTGCCCGTTCTTGTATGTGATGAAAGGCCAGCATGCAGAATACTGCACTCGCAAGGCAGGCTCCAGATTATCACAAACATAAACGGCAACTGAGCGTTGCGGCTAAAGAGCCTTCATCAGCACATTACATAAATCAATAGTAGCACAAGTACAAATAAGAATACACAAAATCACTTAGCTGGCTCATTCCTGGTAGAATCACGTTGATTTCCGCCCACTGGAATCAATGACACGTGACCGCCGAGAATAAATACTGGCTGGAGAACGCCAAGCTCGTCGACCCACCCCATTACCCCAATCAGTCTATCTGTCTGCCTGCCGATCTATCTTTTTGTACGCTTATTCGATGTATAATTCAACATATAGTTTGCTTAAAACGTTGAACATGCAACCTTTCTATGTCCCGCTGTACATATAGTGTACAAGTGTTGAATTATAAATATTATATCAATGTACACAGCAAATGCAGTGTGTAAACGTCTGAGGCATTACCAGTCCCAAAGCCGGATGAGAAAGGAGGAGTGTTGGGTGTGGTACCAGCTTCCTCCATCATGCAAAATAATTGTGTTTCAGACATGATAATTAGAAAACACGTACCACCAGCTACCTCCATCATGCAAAATAATTGTGTTTCAGACATCTGCATAAGACTGTATAGGAAACAAATTTTACACATGAAGCAGCAACGAGTGCGGTACACAGAAGATACCTATAGCGGTTGCTGATGAAATCTAGTTTGCGGTAGTTCATGGCCACACATGGAACACTGCTTGGTTCAGTCATTAACAAGACTGGATTTTTCAAAGGTACGAACGATGGCCTTAACAACCAGATCAGCTCTGATATTCATGACAATGAAGAAATAGCGGCTGGATTTTTTGGGAATTAGGAGAAGTAAATAAAAGAATCGTTATGCGCTCGAGAAGAGAAGACGGAACACTCATGGCTGGAGTAGGTAGAGTTAACACCCAGAGTGTCCAGGTGCTTGTAAGAATGGAAACCTACTTCAAGTCTAATGACTGAAGCTTGTTTTAATAGCAGACAAGTAGCAGTTTTCTAATGGTGTTCCCGAACCAACGATGCTAAATCTCAAAATAAAGATATTTTCTATGAACAGTTGAAGCAGAGGTAGAGAAAACACAGAAACGTTGCCTAACAGTGGCCATGCTGGAGTTAGCCAGATTGAAAATGAGAATGTAGGGGGTCGAGAGAGATGTCGGAAAGTGAGAATGTGGGTCGAGAGAGATGTCGGAAAGTGAGAATGTAGGGGTCGAGAGAGATGTCGGAAAGTGAGAATGTAGGGGTCGAGAGAGATGTCGGAAAGTGAGAATGTGGGTCGAGAGAGATGTCGGAAAGTCAGAATGTGGGTGTCGGAAAGTGAGAATGTGGGTCGAGAGAGATGTCGGAAAGTGAGAATGTAGGGGTCGAGAGAGATGTCGGAAAGTGAGAATGTAGGGGTCGAGAGAGATGTCGGAAAGTGAGAATGTAGGGGTCGAGAGAGATGTCGGAAAGTGAGAATGTGGGTCGAGAGAGATGTCGGAAAGTGAGAATGTGGGTCGAGAGAGATGTCGGAAAGTGAGAATGTGGGTGTCGGAAAGTGAGAATGTAGGGGTCGAGAGAGATGTCGGAAAGTGAGAATGTAGGGGTCGAGAGAGATGTCGGAAAGTGAGAATGTAGGGGTCGAGAGAGCTGCCGGAAAGTGAGAATGTAGGGGTCGAGAGAGCTGCCGGAAAGTGAGAATGTGGGTGTCGGAAAGTGAGAATGTAGGGGTCGAGAGAGCTGCCGGAAAGGAACAACTTGGCATTATTAAATAATATGGAGAAATATCAGCTGAACTCTGTATGCAATCAGATCTAACATTAAAAACATTATTTGACTCTTAAGGAGACTGACCAACTAATTTGTCACAGACCACAGGGAGTGACTAAGCAAGAAACTGACCACCTCTACTGCAATAAACGATGCAAAAGCTCTTTGGTGGATACAGAGGAGCATTTAGAGGAGATTATGTGGACAGCGGAAAACAGTGGAAGGAGCTTGCGTATTCGAGTGCTTTCGTTTGATTTGTTTCTGTGCTGATGAAGGTTCTGTAGCCGCAACGTTTACTTTCCGCTTGTGTTTGTTGTACTGTAAAGCTCGCTGATCTACTTTTCGTTCGGTTTTGTATCTTTCCATGATAATTAGAAAACACGTACCACAAAGAACTGATGGTCATGGACTTGGCAATGATACAGCTAGGGGAGAGTTTCAACTTGCGCTGATAAACAGATCTGAGATACTTGAGAATGAGCAAGGTTATAGCATTGAGGGCGCCTGGAATGACTTGATAACAGTTTTAACAGCAGCAACAAGCAATTTAAGAGGAAAGAAAAGTGGGAGAAAATCATGAATAAGTAACGATACAAGGCAATGTGCTTGAGAAGAAAACAGGCCTAGGTTTGCCTTGTGAAATGCTATGAGAGCAGAACAAAACATTCAAGCTACAGAGAATTACAGCAAGAGGATCGGCAGAACAAATAGTTCAGCATGACCAAAAAAAGAAATCACGTGTTATTAGACTAGCCAGCCAAGGTGAGCGGGAAAAGTTAGCTAAGAATAGAAATAGCAACATACTATATACATAACTAAGCGGAGACAGGCACAGCTAGGATCGGAAACAACAGCAAACTATATACACAACTAAGCGGAGACAGGCACAGCTAGGATCGGAAACAACAGCAAACTATATACACAACTAAGAAGAGACACAAATACTCCAGAAAGCAGGTAATGATGATATTACTGTAGAAATACTCCAGAAAGCAGGTGATGATGACATACATTACTGTAGAAATACTCGAGACAGCAGGTGATAATGATATTACTGTAGAAATACTCGAGAAAGCAGGTGATGATGACATTACTGTAGAAATACTCAAGACAGCAGGGGATGATGATGATATTAGCGACATTACTGCAGAAATACCCAGGACAGTTGATAATGTTACCATAAACAGCGTGAAAGATTTGTTTTACAGATTATGGACAGAAAACGGGGGGGGGGGGGGGGGGGGGGGGGGGGGGTTACAAATCAGCGGAAGACCAAAATAATTGTTAAAATCCTTTAAAATCGTAATCTTACTGGATATGAAATATTCTGTGACGGTAATGCCGGAGACCTTTTATAAAATTGTTCTCAGTAGAATAACTGGAGTGGTAGAGACAATCCTTGGGGAGAATCTCAGTAGAATGACTGGAGTGGTGTAGACAATCCTTGGGGAGAATCTCAGTAGAATGTCTGGAGTGGTTTAGACAATCCTTGGGGAGAAACTCAGTAGAATGACTGGAGTGGTGGAGACAATCCTTGGGGAAAATCTCAGAAGAATGACTGGAGTGGTAGAGACAAATTTTGGGGAGAATCTCAGTAGAATGTCTGGAGTGGTAGAGACAATCCTTGGGGAGAATCTCAGTAGAATGTCTGGAGTGGTAGAGACAATCTTTGGGGAGAATCTCAGTAGAATGTCTGGAGTGGTAGAGACAATCCTTGGGGAGAATCTGAGTAGAATGTCTGGAGTGGTAGAGACAATCCTTGGGGAGAATCTGAGTAGAATGTCTGGAGTGGTAGAGACAATCCTTGGGGAGAATCTCAGTAGAATGACTGGAGTGGTAGAAACAATCTTTAGGGAGAATCTCAGTAGAATGACTGGAGTGGTAGAAACAATCTTTAGGGAGAATCTCAGTAGAATGACTGGAGTGGTAGAGACAATCTTTAGGGAGAATCTCAGTAGAATGACTGGAGTGGTAGAGACAATCTTTAGGGAGAATCTCAGTAGAATGACTGGAGTGGTGGAGACAATCTTTAGGGAGAATCTCAGTAGAATGACTGGAGTGGTGAAGACAATCCTTGGGGAGAATCTCAGTAGAATGATTGGTTTGGTGGAGACAATCTTTGGGGAGAATCTCAGTAGAATGTCTGGAGTGGTTTAGACAATCCTTGGGGAGAAACTCAGTAGAATGACTGGAGTGGTGGAGACAATCCTTTGGGAGAATCTCAGTAGAATGACTGGAGTGGTAGAGACAATCCTTGGGGAGAATCTCAGAAAAATGACTGGAGTGGTAGAGACAATCCTTGGGGAGAATCTGAGTAGAATGACTGGAGTGGTAGAGACAATCCTTGGGGAGAATCTGAGTAGAATGACTGGAGTGGTAGAGACAATCCTTGGGGAGAATCTCAGTAGAATGTCTGGAGTGGTGGAGACAATCCTTGGGGAGAATCTCAGTAGAATGTCTGGAGTGGTGGAGACAATCCTTGGGGAGAATCTCAGTAGAATGACTGGAGTGGTGGAGACAATCCTTGGGGAGAATCTCAGTAGAATGACTGGAGTGGTGGAGACAATCCTTGGGGAGAATCTCAGTAGAATGTCTGGAGTGGTGGAGACAATCCTTGGGGAGAATCTCAGTAGAATGACTGGAGTGGTAGAGACAATCCTTGGGGAGAATCTGAGTAGAATAACTGGAGTGGTAGAGACAATCCTTGGGGAGAATCTGAGTAGAATGTCTGGAGTGGTGGAGACAATCCCTGGGGAGAAACCACCTGGAAAAAGTTGCGTAGACCAAACACCCCGAGACTTTTTTTAGATCATTTTGTTTCAAACTAGAACACTTTATTTTGAGCTTTACAGGTTTGAAGAAAGTCTCTGACAGCTTGCAAAAACCCCAGCCTGGGGGACATGACATGGACTTGTGTGGTACAAAAACCCCAGCCTGTGGGACATGACATGGACTTGTGTGGTACAAAAACCCCAGCCTGTGGGACATGGACTTGTGTGGTACAAAAAAACCCAGCCTGTGGGACATGGACTTGTGTGGTACAAAAAACCCCAGCCTGTGGGACATGGATTTGTGTGGTACAAAAACCCCAGCCTGTGGGACATGACATGGACTTGTGTGGTACAAAAAACCCCAGCCTGTGGGACATGGATTTGTGTGGTACAAAAAACCCCAGCCTGTGGGACATGACATGGACTTGTGTGGTACAAAAACCCCAGCCTGTGGGACATGGACTTGTGTGGTACAAAAACCCCAGCCTGTGGGACATGGATTTGTGTGGTACAAAAAACCCCAGCCTGTGGGACATGGATTTGTGTGGTACAAAAACCCCAGCCTGTGGGACATGACATGGACTTGTGTGGTACAAAAACCCCAGCCTGTGGGACATGGACTTGTGTGGTACAAAAAACCCCAGCCTGTGGGACATGGACTTGTGTGGTACAAAAAACCCCAGCCTGTGGGACATGACATGGACTTGTGTGGTACAAAAACCCCAGCCTGTGGGACATGGACTTGTGTGGTACAAAAAACCCCAGCCTGTGGGACATGGACTTGTGTGGTACAAAAAACCCCAGCCTGTGGGACATGACATGGACTTGTGTGGTACAAAAAACCCCAGCCTGTGGGACATGACATGGACTTGTGTGGTACAAAAAACCCCAGCCTGGGGGACATGACATGGACTTGTGTGGTACAAAAAACCCCAGCCTGTGGGACATGGATTTGTGTGGTACAAAAAACCCCAGCCTGTGGGACATGGATTTGTGTGGTACAAAAACCCCAGCCTGTGGGACATGACATGGACTTGTGTGGTACAAAAACCCCAGCCTGTGGGACATGGACTTGTGTGGTACAAAAAACCCCAGCCTGTGGGACATGGACTTGTGTGGTACAAAAAACCCCAGCCTGTGGGACATGACATGGACTTGTGTGGTACAAAAAACCCCAGCCTGTGGGACATGACATGGACTTGTGTGGTACAAAAAACCCCAGCCTGTGGGACATGACATGGACTTGTGTGGTACAAAAAACCCCAGCCTGTTGGACATGGATTTGTGTGGTACAAAAACCCCAGCCTGGGGGACATGACATGGACTTGTGTGGTACAAAAAACCCCAGCCTGTGGGACATGGATTTGTGTGGTACAAAAACCCCAGCCTGGGGGACATGACATGGACTTGTGTGGTACAAAAAACCCCAGCCTGTGGGACATGGATTTGTGTGGTACAAAAACCCCAGCCTGGGGGACATGACATGGACTTGTGTGGTACAAAAAACCCCAGCCTGTGGGACATGGATTTGTGTGGTACAAAAAACCCCAGCCTGTGGGACATGGATTTGTGTGGTACAAAAACCCTAGCCTGGGGGACATGACATGGACTTGTGTGGTACAAAAACCCCAGCCTGGGGGACATGACATGGACTTGTGTGGTACAAAAACCCCAGCCTGGGGGACATGACATGGACTTGTGTGGTACAAAAACCCCAGCCTGTTGGACATGGATTTGTGTGGTACAAAAAACCCCAGCCTGTGGGACATGGATTTGTGTGGTACAAAAACCCTAGCCTGTGGGACATGACATGGACTTGTGTGGTACAAAAACCCCAGCCTGTGGGACATGACATGGACTTGTGTGGTACAAAAACCCCAGCCTGTGGGACATGGACTTGTGTGGTACAAAAAAACCCAGCCTGTGGGACATGGACTTGTGTGGTACACCAATGAAAAATAATCAACATAATCAGAGCTATGCATAAATTACGGTTCACGTGATTGGTTTGCAGTTGAAACATCATCATCATCATGTTCCCTGCAAAAGTTGAAACCTAGGTGAAACACACACAAAAAGATGTGTTTTATCTGGTCTGTAATTTCTAAAACTATTGACTGGGTAATGAGAAATGGTGTGCATGAAATACCAGCAACGACTAACTGGAAAATACAAATGGTGGATGTGGATTTCTAGTTGATACTGTTCTGGTCAGTAATAACTGCGATGTCATGCACAGACAAACAGGTGATTTAGCAAATATGGCATCGAGGCTGTGATTACAAATCAATTCTGAAAAGACACATATAGTGAAGTAATTAACAGCAGATTCAGCGAACGTCATACTGGAGACAACAAGAAATTACCAGATCAATTTACCTACCTAACCAATTTGACTGCCAAGGTAATACATAGAAAGACACACAAGGTAATACATAGAAAGACACACAAGGTAATACATAGAAAGACACACAAGGTAATATATAGAAAGACACACAAAGTAATACATAGAAAGACACCTGGATACACACTGGTCAAGCTACAGCAGTTTTCAAAAGCCTCAACAAAATATGGAAATCTAGATTATATAGTTTCACTGCACATCACGAATTTTATTTCAATGGTAACACGTATTAGTGAAATCTGGAGAACAATTACAAACATGAAACGAAAGTTAAATGTCTAGCTGAAGTGATCAGCATTAAATGGAATGAATGTTGGACTGACGAAGATATCCGAGAAATATCTGAACAAACACAGGCGTCATCAGTTACAAGGAGAAGGGAAAACAGACTTTGATATACTGACAACATCACAAGTAGGATTGGGTGGAAACATCCCCCACAACAGGCGTTTAAACAGGAAACAAATGATCTGGAAACAAGGACGTCCAAATGAAAGTCAAGGCGACAGTTGTTCAGGGAGCATAATTTTGCTGGACTGGATTCCATGGATGATATCGATTGCATGGGACGAAACAGACCGGACAATTAATCTTGGAGCAAGGGACAGAACAGACCGGACAATTAATCTTGGAGCAAGGGACAGAACAGACCGGACAATTAATCTTGGAGCAAGGGACAGAACAGACCGGACAATTAATCTTGGAGCAAGGGACAGAACAGACCGAACAATTAATCTTGGAGCAAGGGACAGAACAGACCGGACAATTAATCTTGGAGCAAGGGACAGAACAGACCGGACAATTAATCTTGGAGCAAGGGACAGAACAGACCGGTCATGTAATCTTGGAGCATAGGACAGAACAGACCGGACATCTAATCTTGGAGCATAGGACAGAACAGACCAGGCATGTAATCTTGTAGCATAGGTCAGAACAGACCGGACATGTAATCTTGGAGCAAGGGACAGAACAGACAAGACATGTAATCTTGTAGCATAGGACAGAACAGACCGGACAATTAATCTTGGGAATGACATGCAAACAGAATTGTAATGTGTAACGACAGGGTATAAATACAAAGGTATTTCTTCTGTCATTTTACACATAAATGGGTGATAATTATACCTATTTGACGATTTGTTGTTGTAGCAGCAGCAGCCGTAGAAGTATCAGCAATAGTAGAGGTAGAAGTAGTATTGGGAGTAATATAAGAACTATTTGTAGTAGTATAAGAAGTAATTGTAGTAGTATAAGAAGTATTTGTAGTAGTATAAGAAGTAATTGTAGTAGTATAAGAAGTAATTGTAGTAGTATAAGAAGTAATTGCAGTAGCAGAAGTATTAATAGTAGTAGTAGTAACAGCAGTAGTATTATAAGTAGTAAAGTAGTGGTAATTCTAGCAGTTGTAGCCAAAGCGTCAGGCAGTCGCTTGTTGCTGTACAGAAAGAATGAGGGGGACATAGAGGAAAATTAGTGTGAACAGAAGTAAGGGAGGAGGAGAAGGAGGACGAGGAGAAGAAGGAGGGGGCACAAGAAAGAGGGACGAAGAGAAAGAAGAAGAAGAAGTGTAAGAAGAAGAAGAAGAAGAAGAAGAGTAAGAAGAAGAAGAAGAAGAAGAAGAAGAAGAAGAAGAAGAAGAAGAAGAAGAAGAAGAAGAAGAAGAAGAAGAAGAAGAAGAAGAAGAAGAAGAAGAAGAAGAGAAGAAGAAGAAGAAGAAGAAGAAGAAGAGAAGAAGAAGAAGAAGAAGAAGAAGAAGAAGAAGAAGAAGAAGAAGAAGAAGAAGAAGAAGAAAAAAGAAGAAGAAGAAGAAGAAGAAGAAGAAGAAGAGAAGAAGAATGAAGAAGAAGAAGAAGAAGAAGAAGAAGAAGAAGAAGAATAAGAAGAAGAAGAATAAGAAGAAGAAGAAGAAGAAGAAGAAGAAGAAGAAGAAGAAGAAGAAGAAGAAGAAGAAGAAGAAGAAGAAGAAGATGAGGAGAAAAGGGAGAAGGAAGCAGCAGAACAGTGAAGATTATACATCAATTAAACGGACGTCAAAGATACAAACACGAACTTTTCTCCGCTGCCAACAAAACCACAAACATCAGGACCTACCAGGAGCTCACAAACATCTGCAACTAACATGAACCCGCAAACAACAAGCTGACACAAGCGATTCTCCCACAAGATAACCAATAGCCTCACACAAAGCTCGCCACCAAAGAGCCCCACTTCTCATCCCTGCTTCACGTACTTTCCTCAGCGCCCACTCTACGATCCCCTAACACGGAAAATATCCAATGTCTCCTTATTTATTAACTCTGAACTTTTCTAAAACAATCTTCGCCTACAAAGTTGGGGCTAGTCCACATTTCTGGCATCGATACACCGCAAAATGGAGCAAGGAAAAGGGCCGTGTGAATGACTACAGCCACAAGTATGGATTCACAAAATTGAAGGAAGAATCCCAAGCAAATAAACCCGAGGGCTGGCCTCGTGGCAACCAAAAGGCCATTCCTAACACAAGACGGACCTTATAGAAATGGAAATGTCAAAATTTTTAAGTTCAAAAAGGAAGTTTTCAACGATCAAAATTATCGACTTGTTAGTTGCTGCAGTAATAAGACTGGAGAGAGGGGGATATTTTGCGATTTTTTGAAAGCTGAAATTCCATCATTATGTCTAAAAATAAAGCAAGTAAAATACTGTTTGTTTATTTTTCTTTAACCGACCAGAATTAATGATCATTAATATACTTGTACATCTTTGTCGACACGGGTGGGGGGGGGGGAGTGGGGGGGGGGGTGTACCAGGGCAGACTAGATAATTGTTTGCTTAATTTATTCTAATTATCTTTGTCTTTCCTCTGTAGACCTAATCGGTGCAATCTTTCATCAAGTTTCTTAAACGTTTCTAGCATCTGATGTCACAAACATATACTTCTTCTTCTTCAGCATTCCGAGCCGTTAAGGTTTACTGCTGCAGATATCACCCGCCTCCACTCATCTCTCTGGGTGGCCGTCCCCTCCCAGTTGATGACACCAAGTGTTTGTAAGCCTGTGACATATACACTAGAATAAAAACAGATAATCACAAACGCACACACTGACAAGTTTAAGCCATACAATAACACAACGTACTACACATACAGACAAGACAATAGCACAACGTCTCACACAGACAGACAATACAATAACACACAGTCTCGCACATACAGACGAGACGATAGCACAACGTCTCATACATACAGACGAGACAATAGCACAACGTCTCATGCATACAGACGAGACAATAGCACAACGTCTCACACATATAGACAAGACAATAGCACAACGTTTCACACATACAGACGAGACAATAGCACAACATCTCACACATAAAGTAAAGACAATACAGTGGAACCTCGCTTAACAAGCATAATTCGTTCCAGAATCTTACTCGTTAAGCGAAACACTCGTTATGCGAAACATTTTTTCTCATATAAATTAATGTAAAATACGATAATGCGTTCCATGTGGAAAAAAATACTCACAAAATGCTATGTATAACGTTTATTCAAAGACAATTATATACATATTGTTAAGGAGAGTGAATAATCTTTATCTGTTTTTCAAACGCGGAACGAGCCCACCTGGAATGCGAATTCGATTTCCAGAAAAAAAAAAGTCGAAATAATTATGATACATAGATACTTTTTTTTTTTTTTTTAACTAGAAAGATGTTCAGAGACATTTGTTTTGCCGACGATTTAAAATTTGGCGAAAATGCGACACAGCATTATCATTAAATAAATTTGTAACGCGCATAGCCCCTTCGTTATTATGGTGAGGCTTCTCAATGTAAGGTGCAACAGTTTGCCATGCTTTCAGCATTTCTCTTTTTTTTTTTTCGCCAGAAGAGTGTTGCTTTTCTGTTACCTCCTCCTCCTCTGACAAACCCCCCCCCCCCCCCCAAACCTCCTGCTGTGAAACACAATGCAACTCCATAAGCTCTTGGGTGGTCAGCTCTTGGCTGTGCTCTTCCACAAGCTCTTCGATATCACTGTTATCCACCTACAATCCCATGATAGTGGCCAAAGACACAATCTCGTTGACTACAGGTTCCACAGGTAATGTCTCGAACCCCTCGAAGTCACAAATCGACAACGCTCTCCGGCCAAAGCTTCTTCCAAGCAGAAGTTAGGGTTCTCTTGGTAACCCCTTCCCCCGCCTTGTCGATCATCTTGAGGCAGGCAATGATGTGGAAGTCATTTTTCCAAAAATCTTTGAGAGTGAGGTTGGTCCCTTCAGTCACCTGAAAACAATGCTCGAAGAGTGCTTTAGTGTAGAGCTTCTTGAAGTTATAAATAACTTGCTGGTCAATGGGCTGGAGTAACGGAGTGGTATTGGGAGGCAGAAACTGGATCTTGATGAACTTGAATTATTCAGGAAGGTCATCTTGTAGGCCTGGAGGATTCATGTACATATTTCACAATATAACACAAGTTTGAGAAAATGTGTGATCACAAGCGACACTTCGATGCCACTGGAACGAGTGCTAAACACAGACTGGTGTAACATGCGCATAATCCGAGACTTCCCTTCTCCTCGCCACTCGTTATGCGAAATGTCGCTCGTTAAGCAAGTTATTTTTTTTTTACAATTTGTTATGCTGGTTATGCGGATTACTCGTTATGCGAGGTGCTCGTTAAGCGAGGTTCTACTGTAACACAATACATTTCTTTTTCTAGCATATATATATATATGTGTGTGTGTGTGTGTGTGTGTGTGTGTGTGTGTGGCCTAACAAAACAATCTAGAACACATATAAACGATACAATAAGTCACAAACACTCACAGACAACATAATGCAGTATCTCACACATAGAGAAAACATAATATCATGACACCTCACACACACACATATATATATATATATACCCACATTTTAACACAATAACGCACACATACAGGCAACATAATAACACAATTTCTCACACGAACAGAGAATATAATAACAAAATGTATCAACATACAGCCAGTTACAACCCCTCCCACACACACACACCCGTATAGACAATCTAATAACACATCTCTCACATGCACAGATAACATAATAAATCTATCGTGCGTATTGACTATATAATAACATAATCTATTATACAAGAGAGAGCCTAACAACACAATCGCTTATATATATATAGAGAGAGAGGGAGCCTAATAAAACAGTCTATCACATCTGCAGCCAACATAACAACACAATCGCTTATATATATATAGAGAGAGAGCCTAATAAAACACATCTGCAGCCAACATAACAACACAATCCTACAGACACAAATATACACAAGCTAAAAACACAAAAGTACATAACACAATCTCTGACACACACAGACAACTTATTAACACAGTTCCACATACATGGAGACAACGTAATCCTAACATATATTTAGAGAACACAACAACGTAAATACACAGAGAGAGAGAGAGAGAGAGAGAGAGAGAGAGAGAGAGAGAGAGAGAGAGAGAGAGAGAGAGAGAAGAGAAAAAGAGAGAGAAAAGAGAGTGTGTGTGAGAGAACCAAATAACACAACCTGGCATACCTATAGTTATAATTGTGCGTAAATGTGTATGATACTGTCATAATATTCACCCCATATTACCAGAATTACACAAAACTCATCAATGTACGCCCGCGCGCGCGCGCGCACACACACGCACACACACACACGCACACGCACACACACACACACACGCACACACACACACACACACTCATTTAAACAAACACAGCACCTCATTATCTCATCCTGACGCCCACTTCACACACAAACCCCCAGAACAATTTGTGCACAATCCCCTAAGTTGGAACATTTTGATTTGTGAATTTCGTTCTTCAGCGCCCACCGGATAAAGACAATCATCAGAAGTCGACCAGACTTCCGACGAGAAGGAAGACATAGGCAGGCCGGAAATCGAGTGCTCACAGTGTCAGTCAGTCAGTCAGTTTGTTAGTTCACTGGACGTGATATTTGGGCGCTCCCCTTTGGGCCACATTCTTTGGTTTGTTATTACTGAGACGTGTTACGTCACTAGCCTGGTTCCCACGTTGTGTGTGCAAGGCGCCTATGGGGCTATGTTGTTCCCTCTGACTAGAGTTGGATATCAGAAACTGTGGTTAGTGCCAAATGATTCGAGTAGTTCTGTGTGGTCAGGTTTATTTCCTAATATGTGTATGTGTGTGTGTGTGTGGGGGGGGGGGAGTGTCACATGGTTCTAGAAGTTTTGAGTCATCAGGGTCACTTCTTGGTGTGGTGTGTGTGTGGGTAGTGCCAAATGGTTCGAGTAGTTATGTGTGATCAGGGTCAGTTCTTGGTGCGTGTGGGAAAAACCAGAAATTAACCAGAGAAAAACTAAAGTCAGGAGGTTTATAGGAGGGTTGGAAAAAAATATTTGATGACCTGCTAGAAGAAGCAAAGACATGAGCAGTGAACAGAAACCACCTGGTTCTTTACAACACTAGCAGTGAACAGAAACCACCTGGTTCTTTACAACACCAGCAGTGAACAGAAACCACATGGTTCTTTACAACATCAGCAGTGAACAGAAACCACCTGGTTCTTTACAACACCAGCAGTGAACAGAAACCACATGGTACTTTACAACACCAGCAGTGAACAGAAACCACATGGTTCTTTACAACACCAGCAGTGAACAGAAACCACTGCGCACTTTGAAGAACTTCTGATAGACCAGCTCCAAAAGTCTGTATAGATATCTAGCCTTCAAAACTGTAGCTGTATGTCAAGTGAGAGATACCAACTGTAGCTGTATGTCAAGTGAGAGATACCAACTGTAGCTGTATGTCAAGTGAGAGATACCAACTGTAGCTGTATGTCAAGTGAGAGATACCAACTGTAGCTGTATGTCAAGTGAGAGATACCAACTGTAGCTGTATGTCAAGTGAGAGATACCAACTGTAGCTGTATGTCAAGTGAGAGATACCAACTGTAGCTGTATGTCAAGTGAGAGATACCAACTGTAGCTGTATGTCAAGTGAGAGATACCAACTGTAGCTGTATGTCAAGTGAGAGATACCAACTGTAGCTGTATGTCAAGTGAGAGATACCAACTGTAGCTGTATGTCAAGTGAGAGATACCAACTGTAGCTGTATGTCAAGTGAGAGATACCAACTGTAGCTGTATGTCAAGTGAGAGATACCAACTGTAGCTGTATGTCAAGTGAGAGATACCAACTGTAGCTGTATGTCAAGTGAGAGATACCAACTGTAGCTGTATGTCAAGTGAGAGATACCAACTGTAGCTGTATGTCAAGTGAGAGATACCAACTGTAGCTGTATGTCAAGTGAGAGATACCAACTGTAGCTGTATGTCAAGTGAGAGATACCAACTGTAGCTGTATGTCAAGTGAGAGATACCAACTGTAGCTGTATGTCAAGTGAGAGATACCAACTGTAGCTGTATGTCAAGTGAGAGATACCAACTGTAGCTGTATGTCAAGTGAGAGCTACCAACTGTAGCTGTATGTCAAGTGAGAGATACCAACTGTAGCTGTATGTCAAGTGAGAGATACCAACTGTAGCTGTATGTCAAGTGAGAGATACCAACTGTAGCTGTATGTCAAGTGAGAGATACCAACTGTAGCTGTATGTCAAGTGAGAGATACCAACTGTAGCTGTATGTCAAGTGAGAGATACCAACTGTAGCTGTATGTCAAGTGAGAGATACCAACTGTAGCTGTATGTCAAGTGAGAGATACCAACTGTAGCTGTATGTCAAGTGAGAGCTACCAACTGTAGCTGTATGTCAAGTGAGAGATACCAACTGTAGCTGTATGTCAAGTGAGAGATACCAACTGTAGCTGTATGTCAAGTGAGAGATACCAACTAAAGAGAAGGTTACAATCGTATCCTGAAAGATGGGGGAGCTGCAGGCCTACAGGATTTCCCTGCAGAAGTCATTAAGGCCAATATAAATACTGACCGAATGACTGCATACATACGCCGGTAAATACGACAGGCGCAAGAATGACCAGCAGGTTACAGAGAATAAAGACATCTGTAAATGCTTTCATAACTTAACATCAACGAGTGTCATGTTTATACAGGAATTTGTTTTATAATTATTTTTGTAATTAATTTTAATTGGATTCAATTTGTAATTAGAATTTTACAGAGATACCAGTTAAAGTTAAAATCTTGTCCTAAAATTTGGAAGAACTGTATGACCAGATGATATTCCAGCAGAAGTCGTTAAGGCCAATTAAAATACATTGACAGAATTACTGCATAAATTGGTAGGGAAAGTATGGCAGGCTGAAGAAAGACTACAGACTGGAGAAAAGAATGTCAGCTACAAATGCTTCAACAACGTCACATGGAGGAAGGTGAACATGATTCAGGAATTATTTTGTGACCAGTTCCTTGGAAAACATTAAATCAGATTATTGAGAACACAGTTTATGATGTCATGGAGCAACAGTCAGAGGATGAACGGTCTTGTCTGTGACAGAAGTGTACCTATCCTGTACGTTCAATAACAGAACACAGCACAGAAGTCAACTCACTACTTTATTTAGTTGTGTGCAACTTCGACATCACAATTGGAAATCATGATAAAATTAAAGAAATACTGTGCGATCCCGAAAAAAGTTATTAACACAGTAAAGGCAATATATGATGTCATGAAATGCGAATTATTCATGGGAGAAAACTGACAGACCCACCGATAGCTGCTGGGTGATAACGCTAGCAACAGTTGCCAGGAACTGACTGGACTCCCAACAACATAGCTGGCTGATGAACTAGCAACAGTTGCCAGGAACTGACTGGGCTCCCAGCAACATAGCTAGTTGATAAACTAGCAACAGTTGCCAGGAACAATAGAACTGACTGGGCCCCCAACAACATAGCTGGGTCATAAAGCTAGCAACAGTTGCCAGGAACTGACTGGGCCCCCAACAACATAGCTGGGTCATAAAGCTAGCAACAGTTGCCAAAAACTGACTGGGCCACCAACAACATAGCTGGGTCATAAAGCTAGCAACAGTTGCCAGGAACTGACTGGCTCACAACAACATAGCTGGGTCAAAAAGCTAGCAACAGTTGCCAGGAACTGACTGGGCCCCCAACAACATAGCTGGATGGTGAACTAGCAACAGTTGCCAGGAACTGACCGGGCCCCCAACAACATAGCTGGATGGTGAACTAGCAACAGTTGCCAGGAACTGACTGGGCCCCCAACAACATAGCTGGATGGTGAACTAGCAACAGTTGCCAGAAACAATGGAACTGACTGGGTCCCAACAACATAGCTGGGTGATGAAGCTAGCAACAGTTGCCAGGAACTGACTGGGCTCCCAACAACATATCTGGCTGATGAACTAGCAACAGTTGCCAGGAACTGACTGGGCTCCCAACAACATAGCTGGCTGATGAACTAGCAACAGTTGCCAGGAACTGACTGGGCTCCCAACAACATAGCTGGCTGATGAACTAGCAACAGTTGCCAGGAACAATAGAACTGACTGGACCCCCAACAACATAGCTGGGTGATGAAGCTAGCAACAGTTGCCAGAAACTGACTGGGCCCGAACAACATAGCTGGATCATAAAGCTAGCAACAGTTGCCAGGAACTGACTGGGCTTCCAACAACATAGCTGGGTGATGAAGCTAGCAACAGTTGCCAGGAACTGACTGGGCCCCAACAACATAGCTGGATCATAAAGCTAGCAACAGTTGCCAGGAACTGACTGGGCTCCCAACAACATAGCTGGCTGATGAACTAGCAACAGTTGCCAGGAACAATAGAACTGACTGGGCCCCCAACAACATAGCTGGGTGATGAAGCTAGCAACAGTTGCTGGGAACAATGGAACTTACTTGGCGTCCAACAACATAGCTGGATGGTGAACTAGCAACAGTTGCCAAAAACAATGGAACTGACTGGCTCCCAACAACAAAGCTGGGTCATAAAGCTAGCAACAGTTGCCAGGAACTGACTGGGCTCCCAACAACATAGCTGGGTCATAAAGCTAGCAACAGTTGCCAGGAACTGACTGGGCCCCAACAACATAGCTGGGTCATAAAGCTAGCAACAGTTGCCAGGAACTGACTGGGCCCCAACAACATAGCTGGGTCATAAAGCTAGCAACAGTTGCCAGGAACTGACTGGCTCCCAACAACATAGCTGGATGGTGAACTAGCAACAGTTGCCAGGAACTGACTGGCCCCCAACAACATAGCTGGGTGATAAAGCTAGCAACAGTTGCCAGGTACTGACTGGCTCCCAACAACATAGCTGGGTCATAAAGCTAGTAACAGTTGCCAGGAACTGACTGGGCCCCCAACAACATAGCTGGATGGTGAACTAGCAACAGTTGCCAGGAACTGACTGGCCCCCAACAACATAGCTGGGTGATAAGGCTAGCAACAGTTGCCAGGTACTGACTGGCTCCCAACAACATAGCTGGGTCATAAAGCTAGTAACAGTTGCCAGGAACTGACTGGGCCCCCAACAACATAGCTGGATGGTGAACTAGCAACAGTTGCCAGGAACTGACTGGGTCCCAACAACATAGCTGGATGGTGAACTAGCAACAGTTGCCAGGAACTGACTGGGCCCCCAACAACATAGCTGGATGGTGAACTAGCAACAGTTGCCAGGAACTGACTGGGTCCCAACAACATAGCTGGATGGTGAACTAGCAACAGTTGCCAGGAACTGACTGGGCCCCCAACAACATAGCTGGATGGTGAACTAGCAACAGTTGCCAGGAACTGACTGGGTCCCAACAACATAGCTGGATGGTGAACTAGCAACAGTTGCCAGGAACAATGGAACTGACTGGGTCCCAACAACATAGCTGGATGGTGAACTAGCAACAGTTGCCAGGAACTGGGCCCCCAACAACATAGCTGGATGATCTGGACTATACTGACGTCATCACTCAGAATGTCTTGAAAGAATCTCCCTTAAAGATTTGGAGTCGTACATTTGTTTAGGTAGGAATATAGATCAGCACTGGAAAACTGAAGAAACATAAAAATAACAGTGTATAACTGTACAAAACTTAAAAACTAAAGCTCGTATGTCAAAACCGTACTTGTGTGTGGAGAGGAAACATGGATAACAACTTAAACAATTACTTAGTCTTCGGGCACGTGACTAAAGAAGTCAACCAATCACATTTATCTGGTGGTGCTGTGGTCCCTACATTTGCATAACGCGGGGCTGCGCGTGATAATTGTCATTGTTTCTTGTTGATCACGTGGTTAGTCTTTGACTGGTGAGATGTACGGAGTTCTGAAATCAATGATTGATCAGTTGTTTGCCAGGCAATAGAGTCCAGCCTGGCTGTCACTGTGGCGAGTTCACAACCATCGTCTTTTGTGGATGACTGATTTAAGAATGAACATCATCGCATACCAGGCACACTAAGAGATGCTCCACTGCTAGCACCTGATGTCTCCAGGAGCAGATGTCGACTGTTTCCGTACTTTACTGTTTGTACACTCGTGACAATCTTCCTTCCACACCACAGTACCTGTACACACGTGACAAGCTTCCTCCCACACCATAGTAGCTGCACACACGTGACACTCTTCCTCCCACACCATAGTAGCTGCACACACGTGACACTCTTCCTCCCACACCATAATAGCTGCACACACGTGACACTCTTCCTCCCACACCATAGTAGCTGCACACACGTGACACTCTTCCTCCCACACCATAGTAGCTGCACACACGTGACACTCTTCCTCCCACACCATAGTAGCTGTACACACTTGACACTCTTCCTCCCACACCATAGTAGCTGCACATACTTGACACTCTTCCTCTCACACCATAGTAGCTGTACACTTTTGACACTCCTCCTCCCACACCATAGTAGCTGTACACAGGGGACATCCTTTTCTCCCACACCATAGTAGCTGTACACAGGGGACATCCTTTTCTCCCACACCATAGTAGCTGTACACACGTGACACTCTTCCTCCCAAATCTCCTTTCTTGTCTGGATACACACATTATTCTACATTTATGCAACCTCACGCATGTTATCTCATGTAAAATCCTATCTCATGTAACATCCTATCTCATGTAACATTCTATCTCATGTAACATCCTATCTCATGTAACATCCTATCTCATGTAACATCCTATCTCATGTAACATCCTATCTCATGTAACATCCTATCTTATGTTAACATCCTATCTTATGTTAACATCCTATCTTATGTTAACATCCTATCTCATGTAACATCCTATCTCATGTAACATCCTATCTCATGTAACATCCTATCTCATATAACATCATATCTCATGTAACATCCTATCTTATGTAACATCCTATCTCATGTAACATCATATCTCATGTAACATCCTATCTCATGTAACATCCTATCTCATGTAACATCCTATCTCATGTAACATCCTATCTCATGTAACATCCTATCTCATGTTACATCCTATCTCATGTAACATCCTATCTCATGTAACATCCTATCTCGTGTAACATACTATTTCATGTAACATCCTATCTCATGTAACATCCTATCTCTTATCTGCATTCGCTCCTTAATGGGCTTTTACGTGCCTTGTCCAAGCTGCGTTTTTCTACCGCTGTCGCATGCTTAGCCAGACAACAATAAACTGCCCTTTTATTCCCTGACACTCCTGCAGAATTAGAACACTGTATCCTTGTGAGTCCCTGTACTGTTAACGTGCCGATGCCTGTATCCACTCACGCCACATTGGGAACTTTCAGCGGTCTCCATGGAGCCATGACTGTGTATGTACATCCAACGACATTTGCTAGGTGCGACAGAACGCCGTCTGCAAGATGTGTTTGCGGTCGATGTTTGACATAACTGCAAATGATTGTGCTTCTTGTCAGTCTTGGGCGTCTTCTGCTGACACTGGAACACAGATATGAACTCATCTCCACCCGTACAGCAGCTCGGCTGCAACCTAGTGAGCCTGTAATAGAACTGTAGAGGAAAGACAACTGTCTGTCTGTCCTGCAGGAAGAATTTCTGGAAAAATCCAGCGTCTGTGTCTTAGGGGTTTCGACCGCAGATTCACAACTGGGACATACCGGGATTTGAAATCAGCTTGACGCCTTTTAGTGACTCATAAAAGTGAAGTGATTTTGACAACAGTATGAGAATCGACCGTATTAACGCAAGGCAAACTACTGAATCTGTAACTACCTGCAACAATAAGAGATGCATCTTTACTGTCTGACCTGCCTGTATGGTCCTTTAGGGCGGTGTAGGAGAAGTAGTTGGTCTGAGGTCCACGCAGCACTGGCATCTATCGCCATGTTACATGTTTATTTTGACCCCTCAGAACTAAACCCCCCTCTCCGGCCCCCCCCCTCCCCCGCAACCTAAAAAAACAAAACTTTTCGGGATCCAGTCTCACAAAAGAGAACGAAGTGTTCCAACCAGTCAGCATGTCACCCTGCTTTAGTAAATCAGACACATACAATAAACGCTGCTGTTGTTCGGACAGGTCTGTACATGATATGCCACTAATGCGTGGAGAATAGAAAGACAACATGTTAGTACAAGTAAAAAACAGTAAAGAACTACTTTGCGGTGAGACATGATCGCCTACGTCAGTCGGTACTGCGCTGAAAGAAGAAGAGCCAAAGAAATGAAACACAAATTAGGCAAAATTCAGCAGACAGTCAAAGCGTTAGAAAGACTTAGGCCTTGGCTAATGTTTCCAGAATTACAGAGACTGTCAACCCGTTAAAAAGACTTTAGTACCAACTAATGTTTCCAGAATTACGCAGACTGTCGACCCGTTAGAAAGACTTAGGCATCGGCTAATGTTTCCAGAATTACGCAGACTGTCGACCCGTTAGAAAGACTTAGGCATCGGCTAATGTTTCCAGAATTACAGAGACTGTCAACCCGTTAGAAAGACTCTAGTACCAACTAATGTTTCCAGAATTACGGAGACTGTCAACCCGTTAGAAAGACTCTAGTACCAACTAATGTTTCCAGAATTACGGAGACTGTCAACCCGTGAGAAAGAATCTAGCACCGACTAATGCTTCCAGAATTACGGAGACTGTCAAGGCGTTAGAAAGACTCTAGTACCAACTAATGTTTCCAGAATTACAGAGATTGTCAAGACGTTAGAAAGAATGCTACATGCAGAATTCAACAGACAGACGTACTATGCCAGGCCAGTTGTGCGTCCATTAATCGGATGCGTCTGTTTCCTGACTTCAGAGTAAGCTTTGCTCTAAAACTATCTCCGGGAAATGACGTTTTGTTTGGTCATCCCTGGAGATTGCAGCCCAGCTATTATCTCCGAGGCTAAAAGCCCTGTCAGCCATCATTGATCACGCAAGCCTGTGATGCCACCAGGGGCTTCACAACTTCTTCTTCCCCAGTAGCTCAGACGTGACCTGCAAGACCAAAGCCCGCTAACAGGCGCGGCTAAATCCCAGACCCTCGGGACTTGTTAGCTAAGAGGTTGGTTACCCCACCAACGTGGGGGTTTATCTCTGGCGGTGTTTGTAACGAAAATCTATTTTCTAGTCATGAATTTTCTCCTTTTTTTTTTAAACTTGATGTTTTTGGCAGCTGTAAAAGGGATTTAGGTTTGCAGACGCTGCTGGGCTCAACTCGCTTGTCCTGCTTCTCGGCGTTTTTGATCCCCTGAACGTCTTTTCTGCTACGGCGCTTTTCAAACTTGCGGATGAAATAACCCTCGTTTCTTTGTCAACGCACCTCAACTCTGATGATTTTATGTATATTTGCAATGACAGGGCTGACTTATTCTGGTAGTTTGATTATTGTTACAGAGCTTCTCAGCTCTGTGAACCCTCAGATCTGTGAACCCTCAGCTTTGTGGACCCTCAGCTCTGTGAACTATCAGCTCTGTGAACCCTCAGTTCTGTGAACCCTCAGTTCTGTGAACCCTCAGTTCTGTGAACCCTCAGCTCTGTGAACTCCCAGCTCTGTGAACCCTCAGTTCTGTGAACCCTCAGTTCTGTGAACCCTCAGTTCTGTGAACTCCCAGCTCTGTGAACCCTCAGTTCCGTGAACCCTCAGTTCTGTGAACTCCCAGCTCTGTAAACCCTCAGTCCTCGTGTATTTTAATATGACCTGCGAATCTCTTGTCATTGTCAGTGCTCTAACAACTTGTGTGGCCATATTGAGCCTCCAGTCTCTAACACTGCTGTGGTCCAATTCATGTCGTGTAAACAGTAGCACTTCTCAAACAGTAGCACTTCTCAAACAGTTGCACTTCTCAAACAGTAGCACTTCTTAAACAGTAGCACTTCTCAAACAGTAGCACTTCTCAAACAGTAGCACTTCTCAAACAGTAGCACTTCTCAAACAGTAGCACTTCTCAAACAGTAGCACTCCCCAAACAGTAGCACTTCTCAACTTGTGTGACCATATGAACCTCCCGTCTCTAGCACTCCCCAAACAGTAGCACTTCTCAACTTGTGTGACCATATGAACCTCCCGTCTCTAGCACTCCCCAAACAGTAGCACTTCTCAACTTGTGTGACCATATGAACCTCCCGTCTCTAGCACTCAGAAATATTGAGTTGTGAGAAAACTGATTTATAAATTGTTTTTATTTTTTATTTTTTATTTTTTTAATTTAAAAAAAGTGCATGGGGTGGTTTCTTTAGTATTAACTTTTCAATGCTTGATTGTTTACAAATGACATAAATTTTGTGTGTAATCTATTTTACGAATGCCGGACTTTACAAAAACGAACACATTGAAAAAGCGGTATTTTTGTCATAAATTAGAGAAAATGCCGTGTAGTGACCCCATAAATGTGGGTCTGCTCCTACCCTAAATGTGACCCCAGTCTAATTCGAACTCTAATCGCACCCACTCAGTTTGTACTGTGCCGACTTAGACCACATTATGTCTCTGTAAGTACCAATACCGGTGCTTGACCCCACACTGGCATTGGGGCTTGGGGAGGAAGAGGAAAGAGCTTCCGGTAAAAACGTTGGTAACAGCCAGGTTGATAATCTACACACTAACATTTCTCTAACAGATGCAAAACCCTTTCAGGGCTAAAACAAGTAGAACATGACGCCGACAAGTCAAATCGTCTTCCAGTAGATTTTCAACCAATTACTGTCTCTGTGTGTGTTTTTAAATTAAAGTAGCCACAACATTGTACAAAGTTACACCAACAATATCTACAGTTGCCTACCTTGTTGCATCATGTCAAAGAGTGAGCAGATTGCTGACAACTCGAACACTGTATTCCCTCTATAACAATAGACTCAGAAGTAAGCATACTCCCAGTGTAGCCGATAATACCTCTGGCACACAAATAAAGGCGTTTATTGCACATTTGAAGGCCAGTGTCTTTCTTCAAAATTTACGTCAGAAAACTGATGTCAGGAGGCCAATAACTTTAACGTCAGATGCAGCACAGTCCAAACCAGCTCGTGCATCATACAGCATTTGGCTTGATTGAGGTTAGAATAATACCCCTGCTTCTCTTTCAGTATCATTCAGTTTCCAGTCTGCAAGTATAGGCTGAGCATTTTCGCATGTAACAACTCTGCACCTGCGAATAAAAAAATGAATAAATAAATGAATAAATAAATAAACACGCATTTTTTAATCAGCAATGACAGTGCAGCAGCAGTTTTGCCTTCCTTGCACGGGTTTGCCCCAGGATCATTCTTACAACCCCAAACACCCAACAATGTAACAATGTTGACAATCTTACCAACCCCAAACACCCAACAATGTAACAATGTTGACAATCATACAAACCAAACACCTAACAATGTAACAATGTTGACAATCATACAAACCAAACACCCAACAATGTAACAATGTTGACAATCATACAAACTCAAACACCTAACAATCTAACAATGATGACAATCTTACAAACCCAAACACCTAACAATGTAACAATGTTGACAATCTTACAACCCCAAACACCCAACAATGTAACAATGTTGACAATCTTACAACCCCAAACACCTAATAATCTAACAATGATGACAATCTTACAAACCCAAACACCTAACAATGTAACAATGTTGACAATCTTACAACCCCAAACACCCAACAATGTAACAATGTTGACAATCTTACAAACCCAAACACCTAACAATGTAACAATGTTGACAATCTTACAAACCCAAACACCCAACAATGTAACAATGTTGACAATCATACAACCCCAAACACCTAACAATCTAACAATGATGACAATCTTACAACCCTAAACACCCAACAATGTAACAATGTTGACAATCATACAACCCAAACACCTAACAATGTAACAATGTTGACAATCTTACAAACCCAAACACCCAACAATGTAACAATGTTGACAATCATACAACCGAACTTCATGTTTTCAAAAGTGCTCCCCCTGGACTATGCAGTCTTGTCAGAGATCAAAGTAGCGATTGTAGGTGAGCGCAGTACCCGGATCTGCCCTGAGAGGTCAGTCGGGTGGGATGGATGTCTTCATAGAGGGTGGGGAAATGTTTAGATGAGATGATACGATGTCTGCACGGAGATGTGAAACAGACCTGATACTACAAGCGCTAGCTGGTTGTAACAGATACCATATTAAAATCATGCGATACTCAAATCACTGTAACACTTTTAATACATAATATAATAGTTTTAATATTTAGTTGTAATACTACAGTCACTGTTACGGTTGCAATATTTAAATCCATAAAACAGTTTCAATAAAAAAATCAATGTACTAGTAATAATTTTACAAACAATTCAACAATTCTGATACTTTAATCGCTGCAACAAATTCTAATAATAAAATGAAAGAACAGGTTTTGACATAATAATCAATGTAGCATTTCCAATACTACAATGACTAGCAATTACAATATTACAATGACTAGCAATTACAATATTACAATGACTAACAATTACAATACTACAATGACTAGCAATTAGAATACTACAATGAGTAGCAATTACAATACTACAATGATTGGCAATTACAATACTACAATGACTAGCAATTACAATACTACAATGATTAGCAATTACAATACTACAATGATTGTAAAACATTTGATAATAAATCACTGTCACGGAAGTAGCTGTACCATGTAACTGTACATATGTTACAATCATTGTATATTGATGCTGTGATCATTGTATCAGTACACATGTAACAATCATTGTATATGGATCCTACAATCATTCTAACAGTACACATGCTACAATCATTGTAAATTGATGCTACAATCATTGTAACAGTACACATGCTACAATCATTGTAACAGTACACATTCTACAATCATTGTAACAGTACACATTCTACAATCATTGTAACAGTACTGGTTTGATACTAAGTACAAATAACAGTAATAAAAAAGCCAGGGCAATGTGCAACATGTGCAGCTGCATACAGGCTACCAGAGGGCTACAACATGGTTTCAGACAGACCACATTAGGAATGCCAGAGGGCTACAATAGAGGCTACATCGGGATACAACAGTAGAGGCTACATCGGGATACAACAGTAGAGGCTACAAACGGGATACAACAAACGGTTATCACAGAGATAAAACACAGGCTACAAATTGAATAAAACAGACACTACTATCACAGGGATACAACAGAGGCTACAATATGGATAAAACAGATACTACTTTCACAGGGATACAACAGAGGCTACAATATGGATAAAACAGATACTACTTTCACAGGGATACAACAGAGGCTACAATATGGATAAAACAGATACTACTTTCACAGGGATACAAAAGAAGCTACAATATGGATAAAACAGATACTACTTTCACAGGGAAACAAAAGAAGCTACAATATGGATAAAACAGATACTACTTTCACAGGGATACAAAAGAAGCTACAATATGGATAAAACAGATACTACTTTCACAGGGATACAAAAGAAGCTACAATATGGATAAAACAGATACTACTTTCACAGGGATACAACAGAGGCTACAATAGGGATACAAGTAAGTACTATCTGTTGGGCTTTTCATTCATAGTCTAACCAGACGTAGCACAGACAGGCGTACTGTCAGACAGATAGAAGAAAGGGCACTCATAAACATGCAAGGTTAAGTAAACAGCCAGATTAATTTAAACAAGCAAATGTGTAGACAGGCAAGCACTCTGACAAACAGAAAAATAAGTTGGCAGACAGAAAGACAGGCTGGACAGAAAAACAGAAAGGTATAATGCTAGGCAAACAGCCAGGTGGCCAAGTAGCAGTACAGATTGCCAAATAAACAGCCAGACTGCAAACCAGTTGCTAGACAGACAGATATCTTACAAGGCAGTCAAATGTGTTGTGTCGACAGATATGGTAATAAATATGCTAGGCAGACCGACCGACAGACAGATACGTTGCCAGACAGAGGCGGCCAGACAGGCAGACTGTCTGAAAGATGAGCTACCAGACAGACTGTCAGAAAGATAGGCTACCAGTCAGACAGACAGTCAGAAAGATAGGCTGCCAGACAGAGGCGGCCAGACAGACATGTCGCCAAGGCCAAGCCAGACGCTGCAGCCGTGGTCTGTGTAGCAGTACAAGAGCATGGCTTTCCTCCCCTGCAGCTGCAGCTACAACCCGACACCAGCGGCCCGCAGTACGCCCTGATAGTTGTCTACTGTAAACCCTTGACATTTGCACACATCTCTACCGTAACACCTCTATTTATGCTTGTCTCGCAGCCATCAATCAATTCAACAAGAAGCTGACACACGATTTCAAGCTGCCTTTGTGAGAAATGTCACTGAAAGAAGTTTTTATCTGAACACTAACTGATTTTAAAGTAAAACAATTGTACCCTAAGCTACAGGGGGACAGAAAATAACACTTGAAATTTTAAAAAACTTGTCTTTGTTAAAGTATATTTCTCGTAGATTTTTCACAGCTGCTAAAAATAAAACTGTAATTAATGACCGAAACGAAAGAAATAGTGTACTTATTACAAGCTCCACCTCGACAAGAGTGGTTGAGGTGTCCACAACAGTGGGTCAGACCCGCAGCCCCTCTCCCTACACCTACAGCTGTAAACGATGCCCTTGTGTTTCCTTGGGGCTGAGATCGGTGTCACAGACACCGCCGACAACACGTCCTGGTGAAGCCCCGCCCCTCTGGCTGAGGCCTTCTCTCTGTGCCGGAGCCTGGCCTAGTTCACTTTTTCGGGGAGCATGGGACAGTCAATACTACATCATAGGGGGTGTCGGCGTCTGTTTTGGATTCATATTTCGGAGAGATGAACGCGTCAGTGGATTAAGAATAAGAATGTTTGTTTGTGAGGGGACATGGGGACAGCAGAGTAATCCTGCACACTGTCAAGTGTGTCGTAAGAAGCGACGAAGTGCGTAGGTTTTAATTCACGGTGCGCAATACAGAGCTTCAACTAAGAGGTACAACAACTTTCACAACTAAGTGGTACAAACACTATCATAACAAACAAACAAAAAAACAACAACAAAAAATAGGTTACATAAAATTACATTAAGAACTTATGTTTACCTGAAAAATAGAAGATCAGAACAAAGAAGAAGGAGGAGGAGGAGGACGATGACTAGGACAAGGAGAAGGAGGAGGATGGGAAGAAGATGAAGAAGAAGAAGAAGAAGAAGAAGAAGAAGAAGGGAGGGGGAGGAGGAGGAGAGGGAGAAGATGAAGAAGAAGAAGAAGAAGAAGAAGAAGAAGAAGAAAAAGAAGAAGAAGAAGAAGAAGAAGAAGAAGGGAGGGGGAGGAGGAGGAGAGGGAGAAGATGAAGAAGAAGAAGAAGAAGAAGAAGAAGAAGAAGAAGAAAAAGAAGAAGAAGAAGAAGAAGAAGAAGAAGAAGAAGAAGAAGATGAAGAAGAAGGAGAAGGAGAAGGAGGAGAAGGAGAAGGAGAAGAAGAAGAAGAAGGAGAAGAAGACGAAGACGAAGCGAAGAAGAAGAAGAAGAAGAAGAAGAAGAAGAAGAAGAAGAAGAAGAAGAAGAAGAAGAAGAAGAAGAAGAAGAAGAAGAAGAAGAAGAAGAAGAAGAAGAAGAAGAAGAAGAAGAAGAAGAAGAAGAAGAAGAAGAAGAAGAAGAAGAAGAAGAAGAAGAAGAAGAAGAAGAAGAAGAAGAAGAAGAAGAAGAAGAAGAAGAAGAAGAAGAAGAAGAAGAAGAAGAAGAAGAAGAAGAAGAAGAAGAGAAGAAGAAGAAGAAGAAGAAGAAGAAGAAGAAGAAGAAGAAGAAGAAGAAGAAGAAGAAGAAGAAGAAGAAGAAGAAGAAGAAGAAGAAGAAGAAGAAGAAGAAGAAGAAGAAGAAGAAGAAGAAGAAGAAGAAGAAGAAGAAGAAGAAGAAGAAGAAGAAGAAGAAGAAGAAGAAGAAGAAGAAGAAGAAGAAGAAGAAGAAGAAGAAGAAGAAGAAGAAGAAGAAGAAGAAGAAGAAGAAGAAGAAGAAGAAGAAGAAGAAGAAGAAGAAGAAGAAGAAGAAGAAGAAGAAGAAGAAGAAGAAGAAGAAGAAGAAGAAGAAGAAGAAGAAGAAGAAGAAGAAGAAGAAGAAGAAGAAGAAGAAGAAGAAGAAGAAGAAGAAGAAGAAGAAGAAGAAGAAGAAGAAGAAGAAGAAGAAGAAGAAGAAGAAGAAGAAGAAGAAGAAGAAAAGAAGAAGAAGAAGAAGAAGAAGAAGAAGAAGAAGAAGAAGAAGAAGAAGAAGAAGAAAAAGAAGAAGAAGAAGAAGAAGAAGAAGAAGAAGAAGAAGAAGAAGAAGAAGAAGAAGAAGAAGAAAGAAGAAGAAGAAGAAGAAGAAGAAGAAGAAGAAGAAGAAGAAGAAGAAGAAGAAGAAGAAGAAGAAGAAGAAGAAGAAGAAGAAGAAGAAGAAGAAGAAGAAGAAGAAGAAGAAGAAAGAAGAAGAAGAAGAAGAAGAAGAAGAAGAAGAAGAAGAAGAAGAAGAAGAAGAAGAAGAAGAAGAAGAAGAAGAAGAAGAAGAAGAAGAAGAAGAAGAAGAAGAAGAAGAAGAAGAGAAGAAGAAGAAGAAGAAGAAGAAGAAGAAGAAGAAGAAGAAGAAGAAGAAGAAGAAGAAGAAGAAGAAGAAGAAGAAGAAGAAGAAGAAGAAGAAGAAGAAGAAGAAGAAGAAGAAGAAGAAGAAGAAGAAGAAGAAGAAGAAGAAGAAGAAGAAGAAGAAGAAGAAGAAGAAGAAGAAGAAGAAGAAGAAGAAGAAGAAGAAGAAGAAGAAGAAGAAGAAGAAGACAAACAACAACAAAAGCAACAACAATAGGGGAATAAGAATTGTTACTGACTTAGAACCTATTTGAAACATTTAGAACAATCAAACAAACCAAAAGGACTAAAAAAAATGTAGAACAATAAAATAAACATTTAGGAGTTAAACATTTAGAACAACAAAATAAACCTTCAGGATTTAAACGTTTAGAACAATAAAACAAACAAACAGATTTTTAAAAGTTAGAACAATAAAATAATCATTTAAAATTTAAACATTGAGAACAACAAAATAAACCTTCAGGATTTAAACGTTTAGAACAATAAAACAAACAAAGAGATTTTTAAAAGTAAGAGCAATAAAATAATCATTTAAATTTTAAACATTGAGAACAATTAAACAATGAAATTAGCAAACAGGATTTTAAAAGTTACAACAATCAAATAAATAAACACGATTGTAACACTTAGAACAATCAAATAAATATACACGATTGTAACACTTAGAACAATCAAATAAATATACACGATTGTAACACTTAGAACAATCAAATAAATATACACGATTGTAACACTTAGAACAATCAAATAAATATACACGATTGTAACACTTAGAACAATCAAATAAATATACACGATTGTAACACTTAGAACAATCAAATAAATATACACGATTGTAACACTTAGAACAATCAAATAAATATACACGATTGTAACACTTAGAACAATCAAATAAATATACAAGATTGTAACACTTAGAACAATCAAATAAATAAACACGATTGTAACACTTAGAACAATCAAATAAATATACACGATTGAAACACTTAGAACAATCAAATAAATAAACACGATTGTAACACTTAGAACAATCAAATAAATAAACACGATTGTAACACTTAGAACAATCAAATAAATAAACACGATTGTAACACTTAGAACAATCAAATAAATAAACACGATTGTAACACTTAGAACAATCAAATAAAAAAAACACGATTGTAACACTTAGAACAATAAAATAAGCAAACAGGATTGTAACACTAAGAACAATAAAATAAGCAAACAGGATTGTAACACTTAGAACAATAAAATAAGCAAACAGGATTGTAACACTTAGAACAATCAAATAAGCAAACAGGATTGTAACACTTAGAACAATCAAATAAGCAAACAGGATTGTAACACTTAGAACAATAAAATAAGCAAACAGGATTGTAACACTTAGAACAATAAAATAAGCAAACAGGATTGTAACACTTAGAACAATTAAATAAGCAAACAGGATTGTAACACTTAGAACAATAAAATAAGCAAACAGGATTGTAACACTTAGAACAATAAAATAAGCAAACAGGATTGTAACACTTAGAACAATAAAATAAGCAAACAGGATTGTAACACTTAGAACAATAAAAAAAAGCAAACAGGATTGTAACACTTAGAACAATAAAATAAGCAAACAGGATTGTAACACTTAGAACAATAAAATAAGCAAACAGGATTGTAACACTTAGAACAATCAAATAAGCAAACAGAATTGTAACACTTAGAACAATCAAATAAGCAAACAGGATTGTAACACTTAGAACAATAAAATAAGCAAACAGGATTGTAACACTTAGAACAATAAAATAAGCAAACAGGATTGTAACACTTAGAACAATAAAATAAGCAAACAGGATTGTAACACTTAGAACAATCAAATAAGCAAACAGGATTGTAACACTTAGAACAATCAAATAAGCAAACAGGATTGTAACACTTAGAACAATAAAATAAGCAAACAGGATTGTAACACTTAGAACAATAAAATAAGCAAACAGGATTGTAACACTTAGAACAATAAAATAAGCAAACAGGATTCAAACAGAACAATCAAACTAGTATACCGGACTTAAACATAAATAACATTTAGGAGCTATATCAAGTAATCTTTAGAGTAATCACACATCTACGGAAGACAGTTATGATAATCTATCTATGTAAACATGAACCAAGTTACCAAACAATCAAACATCTACAGAAGACAGTTATGATAATCTATCTATGTAAACATGAACCAAGTTACCAAACAATCAAACATCTACAGAAGACAGTGGTGATCATCTATTTGAACATGAACCAAGTTCCCAAACAATCAAACATCTACAGAAGACAGTTATGATCATCTATCTATTTAAACATGAACCAAGTTACCAAACAATCAAACATCTACAGAAGGCAGGGATGATCATTTATTTAAACACGAACCAAGTTACCAAACAATCAAACATCTACAGAAGGCAGGGATGATCATTTATTTAAACATGAACCAAATTACCAAACAATCACACATCATACAGAACTAAAAATTCATTAATTAACATATGTTTAAAGAAAAAGAAATATTTTTAACATCAAAATAAACCAAAATCTGAATTTCCATCATCGGATCATTACACACCTGTGTCGTCAAACGTAGGCGATTTCGATACTTTATGCAATCCAACATCTACAATAATCCAACATCTACAATAATCCAACCTCTACAATAATCCAACATCTACAACAATCCAACACTCTTCACCAATCCAACATCTACACCAATCCAACATCTACACCAATCCAACATCTACACCATTCCAACATCTGCAATAAAACAAAAGCATACCAGAATCCACATATCTTCTTCTTCTTCGCGTTCACCTGCTGTACACTCTGGCGGAAAGTTCTGGTTGCTCGTCCACTACTGAACTGCAGTCCTGCTCCAGAACCTAAGTGTTGCGTGTGCATCAGTTTTACAGATCTCCTTCTCTTGAATACAGACTGTTGGTACCTTGCCTCTCCGGCAGATGCACTCCGACTTCAAAGGAAGCTCCCCAATTAGTCGATTCTTACGACATGCTTTTGGGGAGGCAGTGGGTCTATTCTTGTTTTCCCCACAATGGGGCCCCGGAACCAACACGGGAGAATCCACATATAACGGTCAGTATACAAACAAACTCAGATGAGCTGACTGGATCTCGTACACACTGGCTTAGACAAAGGGTTGACACCCACGAAAAAGAAGAAGATAGCAGAAATGATCGTCAGATGAGATATGTTCACCTTAGTTTCCCAAAACTTTTTTTATCATTTGAGGCTGTGCTGGCTAAGGAACTTATGTCACATTTACAATTCGGCATCAACGCAGACTGGAATCTACCACTCCCACCCCCCTGGATCGACAAGGAAACGTGCCTGCGACTATGACTGCATGCTTCTCTCTAAGGTACATACAATCAACAAACAACAAGACAGTTATATTTATTTATCCGAAACAGCAATTAAAAACAACATCCCAAAACAAGCACAGACGAGTGATAGAGGAGGATGCGATATTTGGCGGGCACGAGAACAAGTGCACTGGGCGTGCCCAGCAACGCTAGCAGGCCAGTGATCGATAATGTTAGGGACTAACAACTGATCACTGGTTTCCGGGCGTCTTCTTTGATGCTGGCATATCGATACCCGGGACACAGCTTTCAACAGACAGCCTTGCTGCTGAAACACGTTGTTCTGTTCTTCTTTATCCTGGTCGCCGCAATTATTCAGGATCTTGACTGGTTTCTACACACAGGCTGATTGTCCTGACTTCGTTTTGTCTGGGTAGCCACTCTTCTATGGAGGCTGATTGTCCTGACTTCGTTTTGTCTGGGTAGCCACTCTTATATAGAGGCTGATTGTCCTGACTTCGTTTTGTCTGGGTAGCCACTCTTCTATGGAGACAGATTGTCCTGACTTCGTTTTGTCTGGGTAGCCACTCTTCTATGGAGGCTGATTGTCCTGACTTCGTTTTGTCTGGGTAGCCACTCTTCTATGGAGGCTGATTGTCCTCACTTCGTTTTGTCTGGGTAGCCACTCTTCTATGGAGACAGATTGTCCTGGCTTTGTTTTGTCTGGGTAGCCACTCTTCTATGGAGGCTGATTGTCCTGACTTCGTTTTGTCTGGGTAGCCACTCTTCTATAGAGGCTGATTGTCCTGACTTCGTTTTGTCTGGGTAGCCACTCTTCTATGGAGACAGATTGTCCTGACTTCGTTTTGTCAGGGTAGCCACTCTTCTAAGGAGACTGATTGTCCTGACTTCGTTTTGTCTGGGTAGCCACTCTTCTATGGAGGCTGATTGTCCTCACTTCGTTTTGTCTGGGTAGCCACTCTTCTATGGAGACAGATTGTCCTGACTTCGTTTTGTCTGGGTAGCCACTCTTCTATGGAGAAAAATTGTCCTGGCTTTGTTCTGTCTGGGTAGCCACTCTTCTATGGAGACAGATTGTCCTGACTTCGTTTTGTCTGGGTAGCCGCTCTTCTATGGAGACAGATTGTACTGGCTTTGTTTTGTCTGGGTAGCCACTCTTCTATGGGTGTGTAAGCCATTCTCTCGTTTGTCTCGTCCACTTTCATTTTTCTTTCTCTTTAATAGGCCATTATTACCTTCTCTCTCGTTTTAGTCGGCCATAATTATCTACTCTCTCGTTTTAGTCGCCATAATTATCTTCTCTCTAGAGTCAGTGGTCCATAGCTATACTCTCTCTCTCTAGTGTTAGAGGTCCATTATTATCTTCTCTCTGGTGTTAGAGGTCCATTATTATCTCCTCTGTCGTGTCAGTGGGTCATTATTATCTCCTCTCTCGCGTCAGTGGGTCATTATTATCTCCTCTCTCGTGTCAGTGGGTCATTATTATCTCCTCTCTCGTGTTAGTGGGTCATTATTATCTTCTCTCTCGCGTCAGTGGGTCATTATTATCTCCTCTCTCGTGTCAGTGGGTCATTATTATCTCCTCTCTCGTGTTAGTGGGTCATTATTATCTTCTCTCTCGCGTCAGTGGGTCATTATTATCTCCTCTCTCGTGTCAGTGGGTCATTATTATCTCCTCTCTCGTGTCAGTGGGTCATTATTATCTTCTCTCTCGTGTCAGTGGGTCATTATTATCTCCTCTCTCGTGTCAGTGGGTCATTATTATCTCCTCTCTCGTGTTAGTGGGTCATTATTATCTCCTCTCTCGTTTCATTGGGTCATTATTATCTCCTCTCTCGTGTCAGTGGGTCATTATTATCTCCTCTCTCGTGTCAGTGGGTCATTATTATCTCCTCTCTCGTGTTAGTGGATCATTATTATCTTCTCTCTCGCGTCAGTGGGTCATTATTATCTCCTCTCTCGTGTCAGTGGGTCATTATTATCTCCTCTCTCGTGTCAGTGGGTCATTATTATCTTCTCTCTCGTGTCAGTGGGTCATTATTATCTTCTCTCTCGTGTCAGTGGGTCATTATTATCTCCTCTCTCGTGTTAGTGGGTCATTATTATCTCCTCTCTCGTGTCAGTGGGTCATTATTATCTTCTCTCTCGTGTCAGTGGGTCATTATTATCTCCTCTCTCGTGTTAGTGGGTCATTATTATCTTCTCTCTCGTGTCAGTGGGTCATTATTATCTTCTCTCTCGTGTCAGTGGGTCATTATTATCTCCTCTCTCGTGTTAGTGGGTCATTATTATCTCCTCTCTCGTGTAAGTGGGTCATTATTATCTTCTCTCTCGTGTCTACACCAAACGTCGACTATAAGCTGTTGCTAAGAATTCCACGGGCACTTATTTTGCCTCTTGACAGTAAACCGTCTGTATAAAAAAATCACATCCCTCGAGCGAGCATTATCCTGAATTAACTGCTGAACTTCTACCTCTATGACACCTGCTGGCCACTCCCAGCTCGATCTGATTATGACTACACAAATCTGACTGTTTCCCTGGACCTCTGACCCACTCCTCTCCTCGCCCAATGTTCTTCATGATGCAAACCTGTCTGACGATGTCCTCCTCCTCAGCCAACCATGACCTCCCTTTTATCAGCCGCTGACCCTTAACTGCGTCTAGCGCTTCGTGCAAAAGGTGATCTGTGTCTGCAGCTACTCTGAAATATGATAAGCGCCTACCTACAACAGTCGACAAACCAAGGATGTATCGAATACACACTACTGGGGTGTCTCTGCTACGTCCCAAAATGACCACACAGCTACGTTCTGAATGTACTCTATTTTAATCAGTTAACTCTTAGAGACAGTGAGTTGTCCTAGTCCATAATCAATCACTGAGAGGGCCAAGTGCTAATACCTGGTGTGAAAAGCATTCTTCTCTTCTTCTGTCTTCTCTCTTAGTTGCTCCTCTTCTATCGGATGGTACATTATTCTAGTTCTTTTTTTTTTTTTTTTATTATTCTACTGTTTTCTCTTTTATTAGAATGTCATTATCGTCCTAAATTTTTCTTTGTTATGTTGGTCCATTACAGTTTAATTACTATTAATGCCCCCGCCTCCTGGAATTTTCCCAGCAATGCCACTGTCCAGACAACGCCCCTGCCCCTAGCCAATGCTCTAGAACCACCAGCCAACATGTGGCAAGCTCCATGTCCTCCAGCACGGGCCAAGCTCCATCGTCGTCCTCCAGTAGTACCGTTTCTTGCGCCTCATTGGCCAGTTCTATGGACATAGGTGGCACATGTGTTGCTGACCACGAGGGCAACCTGGGGTCAACATGTAGCGTCCATCGTTGGTGGACAATCATTGGCAGTATGGTGGACACAGACGATTGGTCAAAGGATGATAGACAGGTGAAGACATGCTTCGGGTCGCATAGCAACAATTGTACTTCACATTTTAATTTTTGGGAGAGGTGATGGCGTTTGCTCCTTTGGGAATTATTGTTATTATTATTTTTATTATTTGTATTACTATTATTATTAGCAGTAGCAGTGTTTTAGTAGTTAAAGTGATAATAGTAGTGGTAGTAGCAGTAGTGGAAGTAATTGTTGTAATAGTAGTGATGGTAGCATTAGTAGAAGTAATTGTTGCAATAGTAGTGGTGGTAGCAGTAGTAGAAGTAACTGTTGTAATAATAGTGGTAGCAGTAGTAGAAGTAACTGTTGTATCAGTAGTGGTGGTAGCAGTAGTAGAAGTAACTGTTGTATCAGTAGTGGTGGTAGCAGTAGTAGAAGTAACTGTTGTATCAGTAGTGGTGGTAGCAGTAGTAGAAGTAATTGTTGTAATAGTAGTGGTGGTAGCAGTAGTAGAAGTAACTGTTGTAATAGTAGTGATGGTAGCAGTAGTAGAACTAATTGTTGTAATAGTAGTCGTGGTAGCAGTAGTAGAAGTAATTGTTGTAATAGTGGTGGTAGCAGTAGTAAAAGTAACTGTTGTAATAGTGGTGGTAGCAGTAGTAGAACTAATTGTTGTAATAATAGTGGTGGTAGCAGTAGTAGAAGTAACTGTTGTAATAGTGGTGGTAGCAGTAGTAGAAGTAATTGTTGTAATAGTGGTGGTGGTAGCAGTAGTAGAAGTAATTGTTGTAATAGTAGTGGTGCTAGCAGTAATTGAAGTAACCATTATAATAGTGGTGGTAGCAGTAGTAGAACTAATTGTTGTAACAGTAGTGGTTGTAGCAGTAGTAGAACAAATTGTTGTAATAGTAGTGGTAGCAGTAGTAGAGGTAATTGTTGTAATAGTAGTGGTAGCAGTAGTAGAAGTAATTGTTGTAATAGTAGTGGTGGTAGCAGTAGTAGAAGTAATTGTTGTAATGGTAGTGGTGGTAGCAGTAGTAGAAGTAATTGTTGTAATAGTAGTGGTGGTAGCAGTAGTAGAAGTAACTGTTGTATCAGTAGTGGTGGTAGCAGTAGTAGAAGTAACTGTTGTAGTAGTGGTGGTAGCAGTAGTAGAAGTAACTGTTGTATCAGTAGTGGTGGTAGCAGTAGTAGAAGTAACTGTTGTATCAGTAGTGGTGGTAGCAGTAGTAGAAGTAACTGTTGTATCAGTAGTGGTGGTAGCAGTAGTAGAAGTAACTGTTGTAATAGTAGTGGTAGCAATAGTAGAAGTAATTGTTGTAATAGTAGTGGTGGTAGCAGTAGTAGAAGTAACTGTTGTAATAGTAGTGATGGTAGCAGTAGTAGAACTAATTGTTGTAATAGTAGTCGTGGTAGCAGAAACGGCTGATGATGTTGTTTTGGTTACGTTTTTTTTTTCTACACACTAAATACTGGCATTAGATTATGCAGGTTTTACTTCTACGCATTAAATACTAATATAAGGTAAAATAAGTGTCATTACTATACACCAAATACTGACGGCAGCTCATAAATGTCATTACTATAAACTAATTACTGACAGCAGTTCATAAGTGTCATTACTATACACCAAATACTGACGGCAGCTCATAAGTGTCATTACTTTACACTGAATACTGACGGCAGTTCATAGGTGTCATAACAATACAATAAATACTGACGGCAGTTTACAGGCGTCATTACTATACACTAAATACTGACGGCAGTTTATAATTGTCATTACAATACACTAAATACTGACGGCAGTTTATAAGTGGCATTACTATACACTAAATACTGACGGCAGTTTATAAGTGGCATTACTATACACTAAATACTGACGGCAGTTTATAAGTGTCATTACAATACACTAAATACTGACGGCAGTTTATAAGTGTCATTACTATACGCTAAATATTGAGGGCAGTTTATAAGTGTCATTACTATACACTAAATACTGAAGACAGTTTATAAGTGTCATTACTATACACTAAATAGTGACGGCAGTTTATAAGTGTCATTACTATACACTAAATACTGACGGCAGTTTATAAATGTCATTATTATACACTAAATATTGTCGGCAGTTTATAGGTGTCATTACTATACACTAAATGCTGACGGCAGTTTATAAGTGTCATTACTATACACTAAATACTGACGGCAGTTTATAAGTGTTATTACAATACACTAAATACTAATATCAGTAACTTCAGTGTCATCCCTTCACATCAAAAATGTATTTCCTTTACATGTGTCATTTCTACACGACAAATACATTCAGATTTACAAGTATCATTCATTAAATAATGATGCACTTTATATAAGTGTTATTTACAGCTAACAACTTGAATATCTCAACTCTTACCCCAAACCAGATACGCATCCCCCAGAACTGTACAAAAGTGACCTTGCACGGCCCTGCAGACACGCCTGACCTAGTTTCCTACCAGCCATGATCGGTGCGGGGCCAATTTTGTCGCCGTGCACAATCAAATCCTAGAACATTAATTCAGCAGTTCTAAATATAGACTGGCCACATAATAGACACTGAGTAGTCACAGACTGGTACTCGAGCTCAAGTCAATAGCAATAGGGTTGCAGACGGGATTACAACCCAAGCACTTATAGATGCACTGTGACTATGCACGGTGGGCCAAACGAGCTATCGATTTCTGTTACTGCACGTAACTTGATCTTAGCTTGGCGTTGGGAAACAAATTGGCAGGTATTGATCGACACTCACACAAGTAGGGCAGGAAGTATAGATTAGTGAACACACTAGACAACACATACATTGAAAATTATGGTCACACGGGGATCTGAAGTCGAGACAATGCCAATCAGAAGAAGGAATAAATGAACTTCAACACACAGACACATGGGCATGTAGTCTGAACACATTATTTGATTTATGTGAATGTAAATTTGCGGCAACTTTTAACTTTATAAATATTACTGTCACAGAGTTGTGTACACTATTGACTTAATAACTGTTATCGTCATAAAGTTGTGTAAATTGTTGACTTTATAAATGTTATTGTCATAAAGTTATGGAAACTGCTGACTTTACAAATCTTATCGTCATAAAGTTATGGAAACTGCTGACTTTACAAATCTTATCGTCATAAAGTTATGGAAACTGTTGACTTTATAAATGTCATCGTCACAAAGTTGTGTAAACTAATGACTTTATAAATGTTATCGTCATAAAGCTGTGGAAAGGGTTCAACATAGGATTCGAGTCAACGAACAATTATGAAACATGCGCAATATATAACTGTTGTAGGGTTGCTGGTCTGTTGTTGTAGTACTGGTGACCGCGTGATGCTAGCAAAAACTAAGTTGATGCAGACGTGAACTAGTACAGCTAGTGTGAATATAAAGTTGATGAAAACGTGAAGTAGTATAGCTAGTGTGAATATAAAGTTGATGAAAACGAGAAGTAGTATAGCTAGTGTGAATATAAAGTTGATGAAAACGTGAAGTAGTACAGCTAGTGTGAATATAAAGTTGATGAAAACGTGAAGTAGTACAGCTAGTGTGAATATAAAGTTGATGCAAACGTGAAGTAGTACAGCTAGTGTGAATATAAAGTTGATGCAAACGTGAAGTAGTACAGCTAGTGTGAATATAAAGTTGATGCAAACGTGAAGTAGTACAGCTAGTGTGAATATAAAGTTGATGCAAACGTGAAGTAGTACAGCTAGTGTGAATATAAAGTTGATGCAAACGTGAAGTAGTACAGCTAGTGTGAATATAAAGTTGATGAAAACGTGAAGTAGTACAGTTAGTGTGAATATAAAGTTGATGAAAACGTGAAGTAGTACAGCTAGTGTGAATTTAAAGTTGATGAAAACGTGAAGTAGTATAGCTAGTGTGAATATAAAGTTGATGAAAACGTGAAGTAGTATAGCTAGTGTGAATATAAAGTTGATGAAAACGTGAAGTAGTACAGTTAGTGTGAATATAAAGTTGATGAAAACGTGAAGTAGTACAGCTAGTGTGAATATAAAGTTGATGAAAACGTGAAGTAGTACAGCTAGTGTGAATACAAAGTTGATGAAAACGTGAAGTAGTACAGCTAGTGTGAATATAAAGTTGATGAAAACGTGAAGTAGTATAGCTAGTGTGAATATAAAGTTGATGAAAACGTGAAGTAGTACAGCTAGTGTGAATATAAAGTTGATGCAAACGTGAAGTAGTACAGCTAGTGTGAATATAAAGTTGATGCAAACGTGAAGTAGTACAGCTAGTGTGAATATAAAGTTGATGAAAACGTGAAGTAGTACAGTTAGTGTGAATATAAAGTTGATGAAAATGTGAAATAGTACAGTTAGTGTGAATATAAAGTTGATGAAAACGTGAAGTAGTACAGTTAGTGTGAATATAAAGTTGATGAAAACGTGAAGTAGTACAGTTAGTGTGAATATAAAGTTGATGAAAACATGAAGTAGTATAGCTAGTGTGAATATAAAGTTGATGAAAACGTGAAGTAGTATAGCTAGTGTGAATATAAAGTTGATGAAAACGTGAAGTAGTATAGCTAGTGTGAATATAAAGTTGATGAAAACGTGAAGTAGTACAGTTAGTGTGAATATAAAGTTGATGAAAACGTGAAGTAGTACAGTTAGTGTGAATATAAAGTTGATGAAAACGTGAAGTAGTATAGCTAGTGTGAATATAAAGTTGATGAAAACGTGAAGTAGTATAGCTAGTGTGAATATAAAGTTGATGAAAACGTGAAGTAGTACAGTTAGTGTGAATATAAAGTTGATGAAAACGTGAAGTAGTACAGTTAGTGTGAATACAAAGTTGATGAAAACGTGAAGTAGTACAGTTAGTGTGAATATAAAGTTGATGAAAACGTGAAGTAGTACAGTTAGTGTGAATATAAAGTTGATGAAAACGTGAAGTAGTATAGCTAGTGTGAATATAAAGTTGATGAAAACGTGAAGTAGTATAGCTAGTGTGAATATAAAGTTGATGAAAACGTGAAGTAGTACAGTTAGTGTGAATATAAAGTTGATGAAAACGTGAAGTAGTACAGTTAGTGTGAATATAAAGTTGATGAAAACGTGAAGTAGTATAGCTAGTGTGAATATAAAGTTGATGAAAACGTGAAGTAGTATAGCTAGTGTGAATATAAAGTTGATGAAAACGTGAAGTAGTATAGCTAGTGTGAATATAAAGTTGATGAAAACGTGAAGTAGTATAGCTAGTGTGAATATAAAGTTGATGAAAACGAGAAGTAGTATAGCTAGTGTGAATATAAAGTTGATGAAAACGTGAAGTAGTATGGCTAGTGTGAATATAGAAATTGACGAAAATGTGAACTTGTGTGAATGTCAAATTGTGAAAACGGGTAGCTATACGACTAATTTCAACGCTGTATAAACTAGACGGCCGAGCTACTGACAACGCTGGACTTTGATGTGGGAAACCCAGGTTTAAGTCCTGTGTTCTTGGTCCGATAAGATGCAGAACAATCAGACGTAGACATTCAAACAATCAGACGTAGACATTCAAACAATCAGACGTAGACATTCAAACAATCAGACGTAGACATTCATACAATCAGACGTAGACATTCAAACAATCAGACGTAGACATTCAAACAATCAGACGTAGACATTCAAACAATCAGACGTAGACATTCAAACAATCAGACGTTGACAGTCATACAATCAGACGTAGACATTCAAACAATCAGACGTAGACATTCAAACAATCAGACGTAGACATTCACACAATCAGAAGAGACAGTCAAACAATCAGACGTAGACAGTCAAACAATCAGACGTAAACAGTCAAACAATCAGACGTAGACAGTCAAACAATCAGACGTAGACAGTCAAACAATCAGACGTAGACAGTCAAACAATCAGACGTAGACAGTCAAACAATCAGACGTAGACAGTCAAACAATCAGACGTAGGCAGTCAAACAATCAGACGTAGACAGTCAAACAATCAGACGTAGACAGTCAAACAATCAGACGTAGACAGTCAAACAATCAGACGTAAACAGTCAAACAATCAGACGTAGACAGTCAAACAATCAGACGTAGACAGTCAAACAATCAGACGTAGACAGTCAAACAATCAGACGTAGACAGTCAAACAATCAGACGTAGACAGTCAAACAATCAGACGTAGACAGTCAAACAATCAGACGTAAACAGTCAAACAATCAGACGTAAACAGTCAAACAATCAGACGTAAACAGTCAAACAATCAGACGTAGACAGTCAAACAATCAGACGTAAACAGTCAAACAATCAGACGTAGACAGTCAAACAATCAGACGTAAACAGTCAAACAATCAGACGTAGACAGTCAAACAATCAGACGTAGGCAGTCAAACAATCAGACGTAGACAGTCAAACAATCAGACGTAGACAGTCAAACAATCAGACGTAAACAGTCAAACAATCAGACGTAGACAGTCAAACAATCAGACGTAGGCAGTCAATAATTGTAGACATATTGTGAGAAGAAAGGACCAGAGAACTTGATGGAGAGATACGAAGATGGGGGCGAAGAGATACACACCTGGAGGGCCTGACTAGGTGCAAGAGGTGAGACATAAATATCGAACTGATCTGTAATTCTGGTGTGAGATAGTAAAACACGACAGCCAACGCTTACCGGCATGGCACATGATGTTTGTGATGATAAGATGTACAAATGGGCTAACTGTGAAGCTGTTCTTATGAACGTTCTCAAGTGGTCGCTAGAGGTAGATTGTGTGTGTGTTGGGATTCCAGCCTAAAACACTCACAGCTATGGACAACAGGAGAAGTCACTATTCCTGTTCTCATCCAACAAGGGGAGATGCCCAAAGCCTTGCTCATCGACACAACACAGCAATAACAGGCTACCCCAGGGTCCCGAGGTCACCTATTGTCGGCTAGTATTTCTACCACCCGTAAGTTACCAGGGCCATTGCTTCTAGAAAATAGTAACATTGCACTTTACTATGCATGTCGTAAGAGGCGACTAAGGATAGGCAACCTCATCCCGTTATTTTAAAAACAAAAATAGTGCAAAATTATAAAATAAACAGCCAACAATGATACAGGATGGTCCTGCAATGTAGACCATAATCACAACAATGTTAGTTTGCTGCGTATCCTTTACAGCCCCTGGCTGTTGTGTGGTTTTTCTAGGCAAATTTACGTCCAGTAGTTTGCCATTGCTTTCTGGAAGGTCGGCTTTCTTGATACCACTGTCGAAACCAATTTAATTTTCACATTTCGGAACTATCCAAAATCAAAAACTGTTTTCAGTACTTTTTAGCAAAATAAAATACTCAGAATTTTAAAATTATAAATCGTGGTCCAAAGGACGTTGTGTGGAAAAACTCGCTCTCCTACGAGATACGCCTGGCCAAATCAGAGAGAGATGACACCAAGAGGAGACACCAGATAAGAAAAGGACAGAAACGAACAGCGAACAACAGGGTGCAGGACGAGCGGTCAGAACCGGATGGAAGCATCAAGCCCAGAAATGGCGCAATACTAGAATTTAGTCACGAAAGTGACACAAATAACCCAGACCACAAATATAGGCGGAGACTGTTAGCAGCCTCGGCTAGCTAGAAGCAGTCTGAAAGTGGTCGACCTTTTCATGTTTTTCCCAAAAGGACTTGGACTTGGACAATGCGCAAGGCTCGCAGCTGGGATTGAACCTGGTACCCCGACATTACGAAGCGTTCGCATCGACTTAGCCACAGTGCCGACTAATCACAACCAGAAGAGAGAGCTAAATCATGAAATGAAAACGATGCGATCTCTAAGTAAAAAGTAAAAACAAGACAACCGTTCAACAGACGTCACCAGGACACGGGAATTATCACTGCAGATTTAAGAACTGTGGTCACCACATCCACACACACACATATACACATACACATATCCACACATACACACATACACACATCCACACATCCACACATCAACACATCCACACATCCACACATACACACATCCACACATACACACATCCACACACACACATATCCACACATCCACACATACACACAAGGAAACGTACAGTCAAGCAAGCAACATAGCCATAGGAAACCAGGAAATGACAGACAGACAGAAAGAAAGACAGACAGACAGACAGACAGACAGACAGACAGACAGACAGAAAAGAAAGAAAAAGAAAAGAAAGAAAAAGAACAGAAAGAAAGAAAGAAAGAAAGA
>CAJHNH020002846.1:135000-225000 GCA_905116865.2 Candidula unifasciata | reverse complement strand
CCCAGAACATCTCCGCTGCGTACAGAAAGTCAGTTTAAAGTCTATATTTTGTGGTCTTCGTCCATATGGGCTAATCTCTAAGTCCCTAAGTCTTAAAGATAAGTATGCGGTCAGAAATATCTGCTTAAATACACATACGTTCAGACAGTCAACCAATGGTATTAAACGATTAGAGAATAAAATTGACTGAAATCAAAACATACCACTTAGACACACACACACACACACACACACATATATATATATATATATATATATATATATATATATATATATATATATATATATATATATATATATATATATATATATATATATATATATATATATATATATATAATAATTTTCAGTGCCTTAAATCGAAAAGTTATTTATTTATTTTTTTTTATTTTTTTTTTTGAATAACTTTTCGATTTAAGGCACTGAAAATTAATCATACAGTAAAATAACTGTTGGGTCAAAAACACAACGACAAGAAAACCACTATCAAGTCCCCCCCCCCCCCCCCCCCCCCCCATTCCCCCCCCCCCACCCCCAAATGTCAAGTTCGAGACAAGACGGCAGAAAACAAATAAAGATTACAACAGGTTAATTAAACAACAACAATTATCTCTGTGAATGGTGAGCGTCATCAACTTCTAAATATTCCCCCTTCCCCCCCCCCCCCCCCCCCTCCACCCCCCCCCCCCCCCAAATGCTTGAAATTGAGAAGATAAAGATGACGTCGATCAACTTTTTAACACATCCACAATCCGAGAGGGGGGGGGGGCAGAAAAAAAACCGGGAGGGGGTGGAAATAACAAATAGGGGACCAAAACCCTTATACCTATCCCCTAAAGTCAGGCCTCAAGAGGCTAAAGCCCCGTTTAATGCCTAAAAATAATATACTATCAATAATAACAGTAATAATGAATGATAAATAAATACACCACTATATTTGAAATAATACGAAATGTTCACAAACATGTTGACAAGACAACTTGTGTGCAGGGTTGGGGGTGGAGGGAGGCAGCCTTATCCAAACTGGGTGGGGTGGGGTTGGGGGTGTAGGGGGCAGCCTTATCCACACTGGGTGGGGTGGGGTTGGGGGTGTAGGGGGCAGCCTTATCCAAACTGGGTGGGGTGGGGTTGGGGGAGTGTTAGCCCCTACCTATAGGGAAGGAGGGATGCTCAAGGTGTCGATACCCCACATTCCCCGACTGTTGCCAGATACTGACAAATGATGTGATGTCTAAAACATAAAAACGGTACTGGAATAAACAAATTATTCAACACAAATGCGCGCAAGGTGGCCAAGAATTATCAGATTCCAACACTGACTAACTAAAACAATCATGACCAAGAATTATCAGATTCCAACACTGACTAACTAAAACAATCATGACCAAGAATTATCAGATTCCAACACTGACTGACTAAAACAATCATGGCCAAGAATTATCAGATTCCAACACTGACTAACTAAAACAAACATGGCCAAGAATTATCAGATTCCAACACTGACTAACTAAAACAATCATGGCCAAGAATTATCAGATTCCAACACTGACTAACTAAAACAATCATGGCCAAGAATTATCAGATTCCAACACTGACTAACTAAAACAATCATGGCCAAGAATTATCAGATTTCAACACTGACTAACTAAAACAATCATGACCAAGAATTATGAGATTCCAACACTGACTAACTAAAACAATCATGGCCAAGAATTATCAGATTCCAACACTGACTAACTAAAACAATCATGGCCAAGAATTATCAGATTCCAACACTGACTAACTAAAACAAACATGGCCAAGAATTATCAGATTCCAACACTGACTAACTAAAACAATCATGGCCAAGAATTATCAGATTCCAACACTGACTAACTAAAACAATCATGGCCAAGAATTATCAGATTCCAACACTGACTAACTAAAACAAACATGGCCAAGAATTATCAGATTCCAACACTGACTAACTAAAACAATCATGGCCAAGAATTATCAGATTCCAACACTGACTAACTAAAACAATCATGGCCAAGAATTATCAGATTCCAACACTGACTAACTAAAACAATCATGGCCAAGAATTATCAGATTTCAACACTGACTAACTAAAACAATCATGACCAAGAATTATGAGATTCCAACACTGACTAACTAAAACAATCATGGCCAAAGAATTATCAGATTCCAACACTGACTAACTAAAACAATCATGGCCAAGAATTATCAGATTCCAACACTGACTAACTAAAACAAACATGGCCAAGAATTATCAGATTCCAACACTGACTAACTAAAACAATCATGGCCAAGAATTATCAGATTCCAACACTGACTAACTAAAACAATCATGGCCAAGAATTATCAGATTCCAACACTGACTAACTAAAACAAACATGGCCAAGAATTATCAGATTCCAACACTGACTAACTAAAACAATCATGGCCAAGAATTATCAGATTCCAACACTGACTAACTAAAACAAACATGGCCAAGAATTATCAGATTCCAACACTGACTAACTAAAACAATCATGGCCAAGAATTATCAGATTCCAACACTGACTAACTAAAACAATCATGGCCAAGAATTATCAGATTCCAACACTGACTAACTAAAACAATCATGGCCAAGAATTATCAGATTTCAACACTGACTAACTAAAACAATCATGACCAAGAATTATGAGATTCCAACACTGACTAACTAAAACAATCATGGCCAAGAATTATCAGATTCCAACACTGACTAACTAAAACAATCATGGCCAAGAATTATGAGATTCCAACACTGACTAACTAAAACAATAATGGCCAAGAATTATCAGATTCCAACACTGACTAACTAAAACAATCATGGCCAAGAATTATCAGATTTCAACACTGACTAAAACAATCATGGCCAAGAATTATCAGATTCCAACACTGACTAACTAAAACAATCATGGCCAAGAATTATCAGATTCCAACACTGACTAACTAAAACAATCATGGCCAAGAATTATCAGATTTCAACACTGACTAACTAAAACAATCATGGCCAAGAATTATCAGATTTCAACACTGACTAACTAAAACAATCATGGCCAAGAATTATCAGATTTCAACACTGACTAACTAAAACAATCATGGCCAAGAATTATCAGATTCCAACACTGACTAACTAAAACAATCATGGCCAAGAATTATCAGATTCCAACACTGACTAACTAAAACAATCATGGCCAAGAATTATCAGATTCCAACACTGACTAACTAAAACAATCATGGCCAAGAATTATCAGATTTCAACACTGACTAACTAAAACAATCATGGCCAAGAATTATCAGATTTCAACACTGACTAACTAAAACAAACATGGCCAAGAATTATCAGATTCCAACACTGACTAACTAAAACAATCATGGCCAAGAATTATAAGATTCCAACACTGACTAACTAAAACAATCATGGCCAAGAATTATCAGATTCCAACACTGACTAACTAAAACAATCATGGCCAAGAATTATCAGATTCCAACACTGACTAACTAAAACAATAATGGCCAAGAATTATCAGATTCCAACACTGACTAACTAAAACAATCATGGCCAAGAATTATCAGATTCCAACACTGACTAACTTAAACAATCATGGCCAAGAATTATCAGATTCCAACACTAACTAAAACAATCATGGCCAAGAATTATAAGATTCCAACACTGACTAACTAAAACAAACATGGCCAAGAATTATGAGATTCCAACACTGACTAACTAAAACAATCATGGCCAAGAATTATCAGATTCCAACACTGACTAACTAAAACAATCATGGCCAAGAATTATCAGATTCCAACACTGACTAACTAAAACAATAATGGCCAAGAATTATCAGATTCCAACACTGACTAACTAAAACAATCATGGCCAAGAATTATCAGATTCCAACACTAACTAAAACAATCATGGCCAAGAATTATAAGATTCCAACACTGACTAACTAAAACAAACATGGCCAAGAATTATGAGATTCCAACACTGACTAACTAAAACAATCATGGCCAAGAATTATCAGATTCCAACACTGACTAACTAAAACAATAATGGCCAAGAATTATCAGATTCCAACACTGACTAACTAAAACAATTATGGCCAAGAATTATCAGATTCCAACATTGACTAACTAAAACAATCATAGACAATTCCTGAATAAATTAGGTTTAAAGCAAAAAAAAATTAATAATAATTAAAAAATCTAAAGTACTTTGACTGCAAACAATTTTCTTATAATTTTAAAACTTCGCTGAGGTACAAGATGGAAGAGAAGAAGAAGAATGAAAATACTACGTGAAAATCATCGAGAAAGTATCAACTTATTAGGCATCAGCTATATTATCATACATTATTTTATGCTTATATTATATTAAATATTATATAAGCTTTAGTTTATTATAAAATATATCATTCACCTTGGGTTAAATACTGTGAAGCAGTAGTAGACATTTTAAGTGTACAGTTGCAACAGATATATTATTAGCAATAAAATATGGAGATAGTAATATAAATGTTAGATCTGAACGGCGGTAATACTAATATAAATGTTAGATCTGAAGGGCGGTAATACTAATATAAATGTTAGGCTCAGCTACTCATCCAAATGTTGGCTCCAATTTTCTCACAATAATTAGGGATATTCTAGTATTATTATTATTATTATTATTATTATTATTATTATTATTATTATTATTATTACACTGTCAATTTTGTCTCTTCTGCCTTCACTGCTACTGTTATCATTGCTGTTTGTTGTATAGGTGGACTGAGTGGTCTCGAGGTATGGTGTCCGCCTCGAGTGCTGCAGGTCCCGGGTTCAGGCCCCGATCAAATCTGGGATTTTTTTTACGTGGACTTCTAGTTATTTCCCTTGGTCTTTGGATAGTAAAATCGGACACCCGTGTGTATTCATACGCATGAAAAAAATCCACTGGCAGTTAGAAATCAAAAAGAGTAGCCTAACGGTGCTGCCTGGGTGAAATTTTGAGTTTAAAATTTCAGATTTTTCAGACACAGGCTTGGGTTAAAAGTAGAATGGAGCACTTATAGGCTACATAGGGGTGCCATGATGTTGTTCCGTCGGATAAACATAAACGTAAACATTGCTGTTGCATCATGGCTACTATTTCTTTTTCTCCTTGAGCCGCTGCTGCTGCTGCTACCACAACTACTACCACCACCACCACTACTACTACTATTGCTGCTGCCCTGCTGCTGCTGCTGCTGCAACTACTGATTCATTATCCTGGTGTGCCATTGTATGTCACACAGTGCTCGCAGTCTATTCCTCTATTCCGCTGTATCCGATGCAATCCCTTGGATACCATGGACGGAACCAGCCCAGCAGCTTTGGTCTCTCTCACCAACGTTCACTTCAAAGTTTATTTTGGAAGCCCTCGCTTCCTCAATCCCTTTATTTTCCATTTATGTGCCTGTCTGGTGATTCTCTGCCAATTTCTTCAGAATGTATCCACTCTAACGTCACATTCTCTGCCAATTTCTTCAAAATATATCCACTCCAACGTCACATTCTCTCCCAATTTCTTCAAAATATATCCACTCTAACGTCACAGTCTCTGTCAATTTCTTCAGAATGTATCCACTCTAACGTCACATTCTCTGCCAATTTCTTCAGAATGTATCCACTCTAACGTCACATTCTCTGCCAATTTCTTCAAAATATATCCACTCCAACGTCACATTCTCTCCCAATTTCTTCAAAATATATCCACTCTAACGTCACATTCTCTGCCAATTTCTTCAGAATGAATCCACTCAAACGTCACATTCTCTGCCAATTTCTTCAGAATGTATCCACTCTAACGTCAAATTTTTTGCTCGTTTCTTTAGAATGTATCCAATCTAGTCACATTTCTTTAGAATGTATCCAATCTAACTGACTTTCTACCCCACCAGGACATCACACAAGTGATAAACACCAGATGACACAAAGTGCCACCATCTGGATGAGGATCACCGTGGAGAGCTCCCAGAAACCGCGTTCAGACAATTGGCCATATTTATGGCCTGCCTATATTGCGGCCCCTGGCAAAAGCCAGGGTGGAGCTTCAAATAACAAAAAATTTCGTCCTAAAAAGGACGAAACTGGAGAACTCCAATCTAACGTCACATTCTTTGTTTTGTAACTGTTTAAATGGTTCCTTCAGACTGTATCCAATCTAACGTCACATTCTTTGTTTTGTAACTGTTGAAACCAGTGGTTACCCAGTTTCCCTAATTCTTCGCTTCTGTTGAATCCATCCCCTTTTATGTTGAACACATTCCTCGTGCAGTTGGTTTTCAAATACATGTAACTTGTTTTTTCCCTAGCATATGTTAAAACTGAAATAGCATTTGAATTGAAAATACATACCTTAGTGACAAAACTAAACCATTTAGAGTTCCATATTTGTTCAGACTATTTAAAAGCAAACAAGCCTTCAGGGTGCCAATCATATTTAATTTCTTTGTATTTAGTAAACTGATCTGATACTTTAATTTAATTCCCTTTGTTTCTTGATCGTGTGTTTAAGATACTTTAATTTAATTCCTTTTGTCACTTGATTGGTTGTTTCTTACTTTAATTTAATTCCTTTTGTTTTTTGATCGGCAGTAGGTGTCTTCAATATTATTGCTTTTTGATAATCTATTTGTAGTTCAAACTTTGATGCAATATTTGCTGAATTATGTAATTTTCTCTGCACGTCATTGCCGTGTTCACCTTGCATAACAACACCATCTGCAAATTCAAGATCTTTCACCTGTTGTTGTTGTTTTTTTTTCTATACTCAGTCAATGAATATGTTTCCAACACTACATTTTTCTCTTTACCCATTCAATGGCTGTGGCAAAGAAATCAAATGCATCTCTGTTTCATTCCAGTATCAACTTCAAATTAACACCATCGCCTGTTCGCACTGCACTCTCTGAGCCTTCATACACTGTCCTAATCATGTGTATTATTTTCTTTGGTATACCATAGCATTCCAACACTGCCAGCAGTGATGTTACGTGTCAGCTATCACAGGCCTCGCTACAGCCGATGACATTCCAACACTGCCAGCAGTGATGTTACGTGTCAGCTATCACATGCCTCGCTACAGCCGATGACATTTCAACAATGCCAGCAGTGATGTTACGTGTCAGCTATCGCAGGCCTCGCTACAGCCAATGACATTCCAACACTGCCAGCAGTGATGTTACGTGTCAGCTATCGCAGGCCTCGCTACAGCCGATGACATTCCAACACTGCCAGCAGTGATGTTACGTGTCAGCTATCGCAGGGCTCGCTACAGCCAATGACATTTCAACAATGCCAGCAGTGATGTTACGTGTCAGCTATCGCAGGCCTCACTACAGCCGATGACATTCCAACAATGCCAGCAGTGATGTTACGTGTCAGCTATCACAGGCCTCCATACAGCCGATGACATTCCAACACTGCCAGCAGTGATGTTACGTGTCAGCTATCGCAGGCCTCGCTACAGCCGATGACATTCCAACACTTATAGTGGTGATGTTACGTGTCAGCTATCGCAAGCCTCGCTACAGCCCATGACATTCAAAACAAGCAACCTCTTTCAAGTCAAAAAGCTGCTTGTTCCTTTCTCGGGATTTTGTCCAATAACCATTTTATAATATTAATAATTATTTTACAAAATGTTTTTGACATTACTGATAACAGAGTAATTCCTCTCCTATTGTTATAGTCAGTAAGATTGCCATAAGTTTCGAATTTCAACAATTATTCCTCTCATGGACTGACCTGAAGATTGTTTTTTGTCTGCCCAAATTCTACTAAATAAATTGTTCACTCGGTTTATGTTGACATCAACAGGTGTCTTATTGTTTGCTGATATATTAATTGCCTTCATTGTTTCCATGTATATGTCCTACCTTTATTTGTGATATGGTCATTTTAGCCTCTTCATCAAAATTCATTGGTTCTTCTGGACTAGGTCTATTTACAGTCTCCTGGAAGTGTTCTGCCCATCTCTTCTTCTGCCCAGTATCAGGTGTCAGCGTCGTACCATCCTTTCATCTAACAGGACTACCCCGCAGTTTGAAAGTATTAACTCATTAGCATATTGTATTGTGTTTGACTATCTCAACGATTCGCTGCCTGTTCTCCATCTTGAGCTAGCCTATCAACAAATGCTCTCTTGTCTCGTCTTGCACAACTCTGGCTTTGTTTATCAGTCTTGTTGTAATCTTGATTTGGTTTTGCCCTGACGTTTTAGCACTACTGCATACATCGAGCATCAACTACTCCTGCAATTATTATTATTATTATTATTATTATTATTATTATTATTATTATTATTATTATTATTATTATTATTATTGCTCTAATAATAATAAAACAATTATTATTATTATCATCATTATTATACGCGTCGCTTTTATTATCGTTCCTTTCGTTACTGTCATCATCTCAACCTAAATTCTATACCAAAAGATAATTTTAACATTTGTTAATGGACATTATTACTGTATTATCCCTACTACAACTGCTACTAGTAATACTAATACCATTACTTCCACCACTACTAGCGCCAACACTACTAGCGCCACCACTACTAGCGCCACTACTAGCGCCACTACTACTACTACCACCACTACTAGCGCCACCACTACTAGCGCCACTACTAGCGCCACCACTACTACTACCAACACTACTAGCGCCACCACTACTACTACCACCACTACTAGCGCCACCACTACTAGCGCCACCACTACTAGCGCCACCACTACTAGCGCCACCACTACTAGCGCCACTACTAGCGCCACCACTACTACTACCAACACTACTAGCGCCACCACTACTACTACCACCACTACTAGCTCCACCACTACTACTACCACCACTACTAGCGCCACCACTACTACTACCACCACTACTAGCGCCACCACTACTACTACTACCACTACTACCACTACCACTACTACCACTACTACCACTACCACTACTACCACTACCACTACCACTACTACCACTACCACTACTACTACTACCACTACCACTGTATCAAGCTACACTGATGGGCTTTCGGGGTGGTTTAGTATCGAGCTACACTGACGGGGTGGTTTAGTATCGAGCTACACTGACGGGGTGGTTTAGTATCGAGCTACACTGACGGGGTGGTTTAGTAGCGAGCTACACTGACGGGGTGGTTTAGTATCGAGCTACACTGACGGGGTGGTTTAGTATCGAGCTTCACTGACGGGGTGGTTTAGTATCGTGCTACACTGACGGGGTGGTTTAGTATCGAGCTACACTGACGGGGTGGTTTAGTATCGAGCTTCACTGACGGGGTGGTTTAGTAGCGAGCTACACTGACGGGGTGGTTTAGTATCGAGCTACACTGACGGGGTGGTTTAGTATCGAGCTACACTGACGGGGTGGTTTAGTATCGAGCTACACTGACGGGGTGGTTTAGTATCGAGCTACACTGACGGGGTGGTTTAGTAACGAGCTACACTGACGGGGTGGTTTAGTATCGAGCTACACTGACGGGGTGGTTTAGTAACGAGCTACGCTGACGGGGTGGTTTAGTATCGAGCTACACTGACGGGGTGGTTTAGTATCAAGCTACACTGACGGGGTGGTTTAGTATCGAGCTTCACTGACGGGGTGGTTTAGTATCGAGCTACACTGACGGGGTGGTTTAGTATCGAGCTACACTGACGGGGTGGTTTAGTATCGAGCTTCACTGACGGGGTGGTTTAGTATCGAGCTACACTGACGGGGTGGTTTAGTATCGAGCTACACTGACGGGGTGGTTTAGTATCGAGCTACACTGACGGGGTGGTTTAGTAACGAGCTACACTGAGGGGGCGGTTTAGTATCGTGCTACACTGACGGGGTGGTTTAGTATCGAGCTACACTGACGGGATGGTTTAGTATCGAGCTACACTGACGGGGTGGTTTAGTATCGAGCTACACTGACGGGGTGGTTTAGTATCGAGCTACACTGACGGGGTGGTTTAGTATCGAGCTACACTGACGGGGTGGTTTAGTATCGAGCTACACTGACGGGGTGGTTTAGTATCGAGCTACACTGACGGGGTGGTTTAGTATCGTGCTACACTGACGAGGTGGTTTAGTATCGTGCTACACTGACGGGGTGGTTTAGTATCGAGCTTCACTGACGGGGTGGTTTAGTATCGAGCTACACTGACGGGGTGGTTTGGTAGCGAGCTACACTGACGGGGTGGTTTAGTATCGAGCTACACTGACGGGGTGGTTTAGTATCGAGCTTCACTGACGGGGTGGTTTAGTATCGAGCTACACTGACGGGGTGGTTTGGTAGCGAGCTACACTGACGGGGTGGTTTAGTATCGTGCTACACTGACGGGGTGGTTTAGTATCGTGCTACACTGACGGGGTTTCCGGGTGGCTCAGTATTGATGAGAACTCAAAAGAGAAGATGATCGCTCATTCAGAGAAATAAAACCAAAGAGTTGTCATTTTAAAGAAAAGACTGGTCAGCCAGATAAATGAAGTAGAAGAGGATTGGTCAGCCAGATAAATAAAGTAGAATAGGATTGGTCAGCCAGATAAATAAAGTAGAAGAGGATTGGTCAGCCAGATAAATAAAGTAGAAGAAGGCTGTTTATTCTGAAAAATTAAATAGAAGAGGACTGGTCAAACAAATTAAATAGAAGAGGATTGGTCAGACAAACAAATTAAATAGAAGAGGATTGGTCAGACATAAAAATTGAATAGAATAGGATTGGTCAGACTGACAAATTAAATAGGAGAGGATTGGTCAGACAGACAAATTAAATAGGAGAGGATTGATCAGACAGACAAATTAAATAGAAGAGGACTGGTCAGACAGACAAATTAAATAGAAACAAATATAGATGTATCAGACAATTACTACCGACAAACAGTTTAGTACCCAGACAGACAAAAAAAAACACTCAGACAGACAAGAAAACACCCAGAAAGACACAAAAACACCCAGACAGGCACAGAAACACACAGGCAGACAAAGAACCAAACAAAATTGACCAAAAGACTGCTCTCCAAACAAATAGACCACAAACAAGACATAATCATACTAAACCATATGGAAGAAGGCAAACCAATTAGATAAATAAATTAGATTGATCAGTCACAAAAAAATTTTGAAGATCTTTTGCTGAGACAAACAAAATATTTTTTAAAGATAAATGTACAGTATTCAGATAAAGTCAAACAACAAAGAAACAATCGCTATTCTGACAAACAAAACAGAACAAGACTGGTAGTCAGACCAAAAAAAAAAAAACAGAATATGATTGGTCAGTCAGGCAAAAACAACAGAAGATGATTGGTCAGTCAGGCAAAAACAACAGGCAAAAACAACAGAAGATGATTGGTTATTCAGACAATTCAAAAGAAGGAAATAGAACGTTTGCATGTAAAGAGACAAAGAGTTTACCGGACGTTACTCTAAATATGAGGTGTTCCGAAGAAGCGGAGAATCGGAAGACTACACCATGGATGGACTGAGGATATGGCAAATGATTTACACACAACAGCAAAAACACCCGGCTGACCGAGGGGAGTTTCGAAATGCTGCATTAAGGAGCATAGTTCTGGACACGACAAGCAACTTGATGCTGCTAGTATATACCTAATCTCAACAGCCACGGGCCCGAATTATTTGCCCTAGTAAAATCAGTAGGGCCTCGAACTAGGGCCCAATCGGTTCTCGCGTATGTCAGCTAGTCAGCGCTAAATTTAGGCATAAGGCAACTAACCTACAGCTTAGGGCCTCACAATCAGCACGGGCTTCAACAAATGTTTACTCTGTGTTCACAAATACAAGAGCTTTCAGGCGGATTGAATACAATAATTCAAAGGATTCTGCAGACACATGTTTCGTGTTTTATGTAACTAAAGCAATGAAACAATACATTTCTATCATCCAATGATTTAACGGGCGTACACATTTGAACACTTTCTGAGATGACCCGATGTAATTACAAACTACAGGGGCCTCGGGGCTTTATATAACTTAGGACCTCATCAAGTGTCTAAGCCAGGCCCTGCAACCAACGCTCAGGCCTGACGCTAACTAGGCAAAGAACATTGTGGAACAATAATAATTGACCTTACCTGAACACTGCTATGTGGTAAAAGTTCCATAGTAGTCACGGCTCGGAGATGACACCAAGTTGGCATCGTTATTTCAACAACAAAAATACGCAACCGTGAAATGTGAATTTCCCTAGCAGATGAATTAAGGCTTCTATGTTAAATAATTTCCAATTTAGGCCGCAAAAAGTGAATTATATTCGTTGAATAATAACACCAGAGAAACAGAAAAAGGAGTCCAACTGTGAATGTTATATCCGAACACGGAGCCGATGCGCAATTTGTTATCCACGGTTGTAACCAGCAGTGCAAGTCACATAACGGACGGAAACACATCGTGTGATTTTTGTAATGTATGTGTTTACTGTAAATCACACCTATTTCACAACACCACTGTGGATTGTACTCCTTAATGAATGGAAGTAATGAAGTCGACACTGGTAAAGTTAATTTTGTTTAAATGACGGAAGACAACGATATAAAACTGACATTTGGAGGGAAGAGAGAAAATAGAAGCAGTGGCGAGGCGGTCGGGCGGTTGGTGTGTTGATGCAAGCGTACGCAAGCAAATGCAGGGCAGTGCCGCGTGCATCAGCCCCTTGCAGAGCCGGGGACACCAGATCTGGGATACCAAGGAGACGACGAGAGGGGAACGTGAACTGCTACATCGTGCTGCTGCTGCTGCTGTTGTTGCTGCTGCTGCACAAAGTCACAGTCCCCCTCCCCGGCTCCGCCAATGACTCGTCTTCCTTTGCATGAGGTCAATTGGTCGGTAGTTGCAGTTTTGACAACACACTGGCTGGCCTAATACAAACTGCGAGGCAACACTCGGGGAAAAGCAGGCCACCATCATATTTCCAAAAGCAAAGGCGTTGACTGTCAGAAATATGCAATAAAGGGGTGGGGGTGGGGAAAACGCGCCCGTATAAAAATATAACAAGTAATATTCAAACAATGGTTACACATGAGGCTTGGGCTAGCGTCACAATGTTGCAATTAGAATAAACACTTCGTCAGGGAACAACAGTCGAATACAACAGTAAGTCGGTTAAACAACAGTCACATACCACAGAAAGTCAGTTAAACGACACAGGAAACAACAGTCACATACCACAGAAAGTCTGTTTAGTACAATTCAAATAGAGCAGTCAAATAAAACCAAAAGTCAGTTTAACAACACAGGAAACCAAAGTCAATTACAACAAAAGGTCAGTTTAACAACATTCAAATACAACAGTCATTTAAAACCGAAAGTCTGTTTAACAACACAGGAAACAACAGTAAAATGCAACAGAAAGTCATTTTAACAACACAGGAAACAGCAGTCATGTACAACACAAAGTCAGTTTAACAACACACAAAACAACAGTCAAATACAACACAAATTCAGTTTAACAACGCAGGAAACAACAGTCAAATACACCAAAAAGTTAGTGTTACAATACAAGAAACAACAGTCACATACCACAGAAAGTCAGTTTAACAACACAAGAAACAACAGTCACATACCACAGAAAGTCAGTTTAACAACACAGGAAACAACAGTCACATACAACAGAAAGTCAGTTTAAAAAAAGTCAAATACAACAGAAAAGTCTGTAAAACAACAAATAGAACAGAAAGTCTGTTAAAAAACAGTCAAATACAACAGAAAATCATCTAAACAACACAGGAAACAACAGTCAAATACCACAGAAAGTCAGCTAAACAACACAGGAAACAACAGTCACATACAACAGAAAAGTCTGTAAAACGACAATCAGCTTTCAAGACTTCAGATTTTGACGACATTTAGTGCGGGCCCTAGATATTTAAATCCCACAGGTCGAGACTCGAGTCGCGCGACTTGAACTCGAGCCTGACTGAAGTCGTGTATTTAACGACTTGCGACTCGACCTGGGGTTTTGTCCAGCGACTTGCGACTCGACCTGGGGTTTTGTCCAGCGACTTGCGACTCGACCTGGGGTTTTGTCCAGCGACTTGCGACTCGACCAAGGGTTTTGTCCAGCGACTTGCGACTCGACCTGGGGTTTTGTCCAGCGACTTGCGACTCGACCAAGGGTTTTGTCCAGCGACTTGCGACTCGACCTGGGGTTTTGTCCAGCGACTTGCGACTCGACCAAGGGTTTTGTCCAGCGACTTGCGACTCGACCTGGGGTTTTGTCCAGCGACTTGCGACTCGACCTAGGGTTTTGTCCAGCGACTTGCGACTCGACCTGGGGTTTTGTCCAGCGACTTGCGACTCGACCTAGGGTTTTGTCCAGCGACTTGCGACTCGACCTAGGGTTTTGTCCAACGACGCACGGCTCGACTCGCCACTTGTAGCCTTTACGTCATGGTACGACTTGTTCTTCACGACCGACCACTGTGAGGTTTGGTGACCGAAGTCACAATCTGAAAAGTCTTCACAAAAACAAGACACAAAAAAAGAGATATGTTTAGATGTATCAAGCTTTCTCGTTCGACTTAGTCCGCTTTTATTTCTAGTTAGTGCGATTTTCACACTACCATTTGTTTCGCACATTTTACCTAGTGTAACCCAATGCATGACTTGCAAATGATTGTATACGTCAAGTAATTTAACTCGGGATTCGACATGTAAGCATTGTTGGTGACTTGAGGCTTGACTTTGGACTTATTGGTAATGACTTGAGACTTGACGTGGGACTTTGTGGCAATGACTTGGGACTTGACTTAAGACTTGATGGCAATGACTTAGGACTTGACTTAAGACTTGATGGCAATGACTTGGGATTCCACTTGGACTTAAAGGGTGACGACTGAGTCGAACTTCTATAAAACCCCAGTCGGCCCCTGCTAACGAACCACCATCACTTGTGGCAAATACAACTACAGCCTGCCCACCAAGGCTGATCTGACCACAACTATTCTTGACAAACACGGGTGAACGAACTTTATTTTCAAATGTCACATTATCTTACATTTGACAGTTCATAACACTCATGTTTCACACATTGGTTGTTTTTTTCATCTATACAACATATATCATCATCAAGTGCCTTGCCGACTGTCGTGGTTGATCATGTCTCTCCACAATCTACGATCTTCAGCAGCATGGAACAGTTCATGTGCTGACACCCCTCCATGCCATACAACAGCATGTATCAGTTCCTGTGCTGACACCCCTCCACGCCATACAACAGCATGTATTAGTTCCTGTGCTGACACACCTCCACGCCATACAACAGCATGTATCAGTTCCTGTGCTGACACACCTCCATGCCATACAACAGCATGTATCAGTTCCTGTGCTAACACCCCTCCATGCCATACAACAGCATGTATCAGTTCCTGTGCTGACACCCCTCCACGCCATACAACAGGATGTATCAGTTCCTGTGCTGACACCCCTCCACGCCATACAACAGGATGTATCAGTTCCTGTGCTGACACCCCTCCACGCCATACAACAGGATGTATCAGTTCCTGTGCTGACACACCTCCACGCCATACAACAGCATGTATCAGTGTCTGTGCTGACACACCTCCATGCCATACAACAGGATGTATCAGTTCCTGTGCTGACACCCCTCCACGCCATGACAAAGGTATGTCTGGAATCTTCCTCTACATGGGTTTTCCCCAGATCTTTCCAGTGGTCACAAGGTGTTTCATATTCCCCCGTCTCATAACATTACCAAAAAATGATCACTGATCTTTGTGATGTTTTATACATGTACTCAAATACATAGTATGTGTTCTTCTTAAAGTTGCGTATCCTTTACAGGACGCTGCAGAACCAACCCTAACAGCCCCTGGCTTTTGTGTGGTTTCTCTAGGCAAATTTACGTCTAGTAGTTTGTCATTGCTCCCTGAACGGTCGGCTTTCTTGATACCACTGTCGAAACCAATGCAAGGCGCGTGGCCCGCAGCTGAGATCAAACCCGGCATCCCGGCATTACGAAGTGTTCGCATCGACTTAGCCACAGAGTAGACATAGTATGTGTGTAGGATGAAAATGTAAAAGAAGAAGAAGAAGAAGAAGAAGAAGAAGAAGAAGAAGAAGAAGAAGAAGAAGAAGAAGAAGAAGAAGAAGAAGAAGAAGAAGAAGAAGAAGAAGAAGAAGAAGAAGAAGAAGAAGAAGAAGAAGAAGTCCTGTGAGGGCAAATAATAGACAAACATAATTTCATGAAAATATCACATGAAAGAAAAAGTTGCAAATCATAATACTGGTAGCAATGAGTCGACGATTCTTCACTGCTACACAGAGGAGCGCTGAAAACACACTCAGGCACAGAATAAATGATCCCTACCGGTGTTTGCCAGCCGGAGCCGCCCCTGACAGTTTCATGGTACGACAATGATGTAATGCACACACAACGTAATGAATGGCACACACAGACGGCGCGTCTGTGTGCAGTCAACGACCTGTCTAGACGAAGTGTGTTGCGAAAATTTGCCTACGTGTCATTACGTTAGCTGCCGGTATACGTGCCTCAGAACGGGGCCGCGGGGACCATTTGAGGCCGCCGGTTCAAATCAGGTCTGGGTTATTCTGTAGCTTGCAGCAATAGATGTAGGTCTTGATTCTTATCATTGACTAACTTCTACTGAACTTGTTGGCTAGCTTTGATGTTGGTAATGAACTTTAAATCTCAGGTAAAGTGGGCCGTGTATGAAGTATGACAATCTTCTGTTGGCAGTTTTTCTGTCCGCCCAGACGATGGTGTTATGTTGTGCTATATGTAGGCATAGCAATGTAGTTCCTCACCTCTAACATAACTTTTTAAATTCTTATACCGTCCTAACCCCCAATGGCGCAAAGGACCTCAACCAACTCACATCGTTATATCCTTCTTTATCACATACAGCTCACCCCTTGTCCTTCCCCATCTTTATTACCTTGACTCTCTAGCTCACTTTTCGGCACTCTTCCGAATACCGGTCCCAAATTATTCACAGCCGAAAAACATCCCTCAGAAGGTTATGTAGTAAAACCGTTTAGGCCATCATGATCAGTTTCCACTTGTGCCGTTATTGCTCGCTGGATATCAATGTTTAGACGTTAAGCGCCGTGGGTAGGAATCGTTTTCGATCCATTGAAGCGACGTGGAAAAGAATAGAATTAGATCCATTGTTTAAGCGTCTTGGGAAGGAGTAGAGTTCCATCCATTTAAGCAACGTGAATGATTTTTGATCCATTGTTTACATTACCCATTACTGTCCTTGTGGGGTCCAGGGCCAAATATTTTAGGGGAAAGAAAAAATAGATCCACTGCCACATAAAAATGGTAAAAGGCGACTAATTAGGACTGCTGAAATCGGATGCTTTGGGGCAAAGGGCGCAGATATCGCACCCTAGCTATAAACCACAACACAACGTGAGAACCATTCTTTCAAAGGCGAACGAAAAGAACGAAGTTTACCTACCCGTGACATTATAATTGAGCATCTCGCCGCCGCTATCGCAGCCTAGCTATGAACCACAAGAACAAGCGAAAGGCGCATATTTCGCAGCCTAGCTGTAAACCACAACACAACGTGCCAACCGCCCTGTTAATGGTTAGAAAATGACCTCTTGAGGCCCTGAATAGGATTTTTTAACGGTGAATAATTTGGGACCGGTATTCGGAAGAGTGCCCACTTTTCTATGTGTTTCTTTGGTCTGCCTTTATTTCTATGCCAGTGTGGGTTCAGTACAAAGACATTCTAGTTATATTGTTCTTAGATGTTCTCAACGTGTGTCCTAACTCAACTGTCTTTTCTTCAACTTTTGGTCCATTGATACTTGTTTAGTTATATCCCATATCCCAACACTAGTAACTCTATCATACCATTTAATTTCCGTTATTCTGCACAGTTATCATTCATAGAATATTATTAGTTTATTGATAACTGTTTGAGTTCTCCGTGTTTCACTCCATGCAGCAGTAGTAATTTGTAAAAGAATTAAACATTTTAAGTTAAGAATTACTAATAATTTCGTTTGACCTCCACAAATTTCCTAGCGCAATAAAAGCTCCTGTAGTCTTTTTGTATTCGTATTTTAAAATCTCTGTCAATTAACCCATCTTTGTCTACATTACTGTCCACACAGGTGTACGGCTCCATGTGTGGAAGTGGGATACCATCCACACTAATATTTGCCGGTGTCTTATGTGTCCCCCGCAGTCTCTTCTACAGCTTGTATACAACACCTGAGATTACCTATCTGTTGACAGCTATCAAAAGCCAAGCCACTGTGAATCAACTTACTTGTGGTCTATTATAGTAGATACGCTGGCCGACCGTTCAAGTGTAGCTCACATTCACACCTTGCAACACACTAGATTGTCAATACCTGAAGATGCATCAGATTCTTCAAAAGATCCAAATACACAAGACTCTTTACAAATTCAGATTCTTTTACGTCTTAGAATATACAGTCATCTTCAAAACCTTATTCTGTTTTAGGTTAGATTTCTTAACGCTGTACACTAACTACACTGGACTTTTCGCAACTTCACAATATACTAGACTCTTCACTTCACAATATACTAGACTCTTCACTTCACAATATACTTGACTCTTCACTTCACAATATACTTGACTCTTCACTTCACAATATACTAGACTCTTCACAACTTCTCAGTATACTAGACTCTTCACAACTTCACTATATAGCAGACTCTTCACAACTTCACAATATACTAGACTCTTCACAACTTCTCAATATACTAGACTCTTCATAACTTCTCAATATACTAGACTCTTCACAACTTCACAATATACTAGACTCTTCACAACTTCTCAATATACTAGACTCTTCATAACTTCTCAATATACTAGACTCTTCACAACTTCTCAATATACTAGACTCTTCATAACTTCACAATATACTAGACTCTTCACAACTTCACACTATTCTAACTCTTCACAACTTCACAATATACTACTTTTAAAAACTTCACAAAATACCAGACTCTTCACAATATACCAGACTCTTCACAACTTCACAATATGCTAGACTTTTCACAACATACTAGACTCTTCACAGTTTCACAATATGCCAGACTCTTCACAACTTCCCAATATACCAGACTCTTCCAACTGTACAATATACCAGACTCTTTACAACTTCACAATATACTAGATTCTTCACAACTTCCCAATATGCTAGACTCTTCACAACTTCACAATATACCAGACTCTTCCAACTGTACAATATACCAGACTCTTTACAACTTAACAATATACTAGACTCTTCACAACTTCACAATATACTAGACTCTTCACAACTTCACAATATACTAGACTCTTCACAACTTCACAATATACTAGACTCTTTACAACTTAGCAATATACTAGACTCTTCACAACTTCTCAATATACTAGACTCTTCACAACTTCACAATATACTAGACTCTTCACAACTTCACAATATACTAGACTCTTTACAACTTAACAATATACTAGACTCTTCAAAACCGTACAATATACTAGACTCTTCAAAACCGTACAATATACTATGCTCTTTACACCTTTCAATATACAAAGGTTTTTTAAAACCTCACTATGTACTATTGTCTGCAGGGCCTTATAATCTAGTTGTTTTGTTACCAATTGACAATATCAACACTGATGCAACGCTAAACGTCCCCCTCTTTCACTCCCCCTGTCCTCCCCCACATACCACCTAACCACAATTATAACAGCAACAAAACACACAGAAAAAAGCATTAACCCAAATATCAGTCACACCCGACCCACAAATTTTAATCCTGAACCATGGTTATGACTCCTTCCTGTTTCAGCCCCCTTTCCTCTCCCAACATATGACCTCAGAAAACCACCGGCTGTGGCCTGTGCAAACACACAGCGCCTTAGACCATAGAGACACTTCTTTTGCACTCTCTTAACAAAACACAAAAAATCAACACTGCGCGGCGAGGGAACAAAGCAATGAAAAGAATAAGCCCAAACTCAATCACTCATAACCCAGCCACAAAACAACACCCAGTTCTCCTGCCTGGATGCTGCTCCCACGACAGTCCTGTCAGCCGGCAACTACTTCCAGTTTGCCTGTCACTTAAACACACTGACCTAGATCAGGATGGGGTAACTTGCATTATTCAGCCCACCCCCGACCCTGTTCCCTACGTCTTGGGAACAATAATAATTGTCGGATGCTGAAGTATTATTTGTGGGAGTTCACCTAGGTATTCTTCACCAAGCCTGAACAAACGAACCACAACTGAGGGTACTCAAGTCGAGGGCGAATTTACTTTTGCCTCCCTATGATAGAGGACATGGGCGCAAATCGTGACACAGAGGAAGTAGAGGTGAGACAATCCCAGGAGGTAAACATGTATATTCTTCTTATTCGCCCGTCATCCCCCTGAGGAACATAGGAACTCAACCCTTGATGTAACTGTTGTACCCTTCATGTAACTGTTGTACCCTTCATGTAACTGTTGTACATCTAGTTTGGACACATTAGTGTAGATGATAACAACGATACCGGCCTGGAGTCCACGAGAGGAATCTCACTTTGACAGACACAAGTCATTTTCATAGCGGGCTTACACAGAAATTAGTGTATCCGCTTGGTTTTTGAGTATCAAGAATAGTAGCAGGGGACATAACAAACAACAGCACTGATAACAATCAACAATAACAAACAGTAACAGTACTGATAACAGTCAACAATAACAAACAGTAACAGCACTGATAACATTCAACAATAACAAACAAGGTCATTTATAATATTAAACAACACTAACGACAACATTGTTACCACACACAAAATAACAACACTAAAAAACAATAACAACACTAAAAAAACAATAACAAACAATAATCCACATCGGCAAATAACAATAACAACTGCCAGGAGTCAGCAGACAATCAGGCCGACAGTCAACACTCAAGAGATAGGCCATCGCAACTGTAACTCTTCGCTTGCCGCTGAAGATTGGGAAGGAGCGCTTATGGGAGCGTCAGGAGTGCTCTCATGTCGATTCTCGGTTAAACATTCAACATTAATAATAAAAACTATAAAAATAAAAACAAACAATGATAACAAAAAAAAACAATAACAATAACAAACAACACTAACAACATCGTTACCTACAATACCTATCAACAATAACAACGACAATGACAATAATAACAAACAGTAATAACAACATCACTGATAAAATAACAAACAACAATTACAACAGCATCAATAACACTAACGACCAACACTAACAACATCGCGGACAACAATACCTATCGACAATTACATTGATAACAATAACAAACAAAAACGTCATTGAAAACAAAAGAAAAGAACACTGATTACGGGACTGATAACAATAACAAACGCCAATAACAAACAAAAAAGCAAGCAACAAAACTGAGAGCACTGGTAACGATAACAAACAAAATAACAACATTAGCAAGAGTTAAAAAATAACACCAGCACGACGTGAATAGTAAATAACAAAAACAACAGCAAAAACAGTAACAAACAAACAATAGCAACAGCATGATAATAATACAAACAATAATAACAACATTAAAAACAATCAAAAGCAATACTGATAACATTTACAAATAATTATAACAATCAGCATTATTGATAACAATAACAAACAGCAATAACATCTTTAAAATTTTAAAAAAAACTTACAAATAACCATCAATAATGATAACAGTATGATTAAAATAATAAACAACAATAACAGCACCATTATTGACAACAACGAACAACGCTAACAACATCATGGATAACAATAACAATCAACAAAAACATCAGCAGTGACAACAAAACCACACAGCAATAACATCGGCTTTAAAAATAAAAATATTACAATCTATATCCTGTCTTGACTAGTTGTGTTTACCAATGTTGGGCTAGTGGATGAGCGTTGGGGACTGTCGTGAGCTCGGAATTTATAAGACCGCGTGGTTAGTGCAGTTGCCAACAACTGTGCGGGTTCGGGTTTGAATCCCTCCTCCTTCCCCCCCCCCCCACCACACACACACACACACAAATCTACATCCCTAACAAAGGATTGAATCCAGGTTTGAAGTAACAGAACCCAGAACATCTATCTATTCACTGCCGCTGTCACTTCTCAATAATATTAATAATAATAATAATAATATTAATAATAATGTTAGTCTGACCTGGGTAAAGAATAAAATAACACGTATCAACTTCAAAGTAGCCACATAAAAAACCCAACCAACACTGACAGTCACAAGCCACACCGTTTTACCGGTGTCAGCACAACCACACGGGTAGCTGGGATGACATAAACCAAACAACCGCTCACTTGTGACCACAAAATAAAACATAGCCACTCAGTTTGATAACCATCAATACATGTTTACTACCAGTACCCAGGAAACCCCAAAGGTGCTCAATCGTCACATAAATAGCAACTTAACCGCTCACCTGGAAAACCATAAACCATACGACATTACCTGTCACCACGAAAACCACAAAATTGCTCACCTTTTACCACAAAAACCACTAAACTGTTCACCTGTGACCACAAAAACCGCTAAACTGTTCACCTGTGACCACAAAAACCATAACATTGTTTACCTGTGACCACAAAAACCATAACATTGCTCACCTGTGACCATAAAAGCCACAAAACTACTCACCTGTGGGCACAGAAACCAAGCACCTGCTTACCACAACAACCACAAACCACATACATCTCTATTACCTGCACCCACAGCAACCACAGAAACACTTAGACTGATAACCACACACCACAGGTTTATTACCTGCCCCCACAAAAGCACACAGCCGTTGATCTGCGACCACAAATCACACCTACATCTGTCTGACTTTGAATTCGACTCCACCTACCAGGCAGGTTGGAGACAATTGTTGGCGTTTTCTAGAAATTCTATGGCCAAAAAAAGATATGGAGCACAGGACCTTGCTGTAGCCAGGTTCGGGATGTGCACTAAGCACGTGTTTAGGGCATCAGGAAGGGAGAGTCACCACAGAAATGTTCTATAGCCCTGGTGCTGGACGTTTATTTTGACAATTGGGGTACATTTTTTTGGGGTGAAAAATTCCATCGGAACAACAAAGCAGCAAAGCCGGCTGCACGCAGACGTGTTACATACAATTATTTTAAGCTTCTGATTAAAGATTTAGCAATTTAAAAAAACCAGTTTAACTTTTCTAATATTAATAAAGCAGACGTATGCCCCCCTCCCCCCCCCCCCCCCCCTCGTGTTTTTTACACCCTAATATACATTATTTTCCATATTACTACAACTTTGGTATAATTTCAATAAATAAAATGTTACTGTTCGGTTTATTATTGTTTTCATTGTGAATTACTTAAATGGGGCGCACCAGTATCGTCTTCAGACAGGGGCCTAGTTTGGGGCCACCTGCCCAGGGGCCCCATATTTATCTGGGTATGTCAAGTAACCACTGACATTTCATTGCTGTGGGAGGTTGTCTCCGGTTGACCCAGCGGCCCATATAGCTGTAACAATGGCGTCACCAACACCTTGTAATTGTTTAGAGCATCAAGGGGTCTCGAAGGGGCCCTAGCCATAGGACCTCATTAGTGTGGCCTCGATTGTGTGGAGCACTTACACCTGGGTCAACCCGCAGCTGTAGTATTTGTTATAGAGCTATCTTTATGTAGCTGCCTCTGTGTGAAGGTGTGTCTGTGTGTGTCCAAACATTTATGTACATGTACACGCAATAGCTGCCTCTGTGTGAAGGTGTGTCTGCGTGTGTCCAAACATTTATGTACATGTACACGCAATAGCTGCCTCTGTGTGAAGGTGTGTCTGCGTGTGTCCAAACATTTATGTACATGTACACGCAATAGCTGCCTCTGTGTGAAGGTGTGTCTGCGTGTGTCCAAACATTTATGTACATGTACACGCAATAGCTGCCTCTGTGTGAAGGTGTGTCTGCGTGTGTCCAAACATTTATGTACATGTACACGCAATAGCTGCCTCTGTGTGAAGGTGTGTCTGCGTGTGTCCAAACATTTATGTACATGTACACGCAACAGCTGCCTCTGTGTGAAGGTGTGTCTGCGTGTGTCCAAACATTTATGTACATGTACACGCAACAGCTGCCTCTGTGTGAAGGTGTGTCTGCGTGTGTCCAAACATTTATGTACATGTACACGCAACAGCTGCCTCTGTGTGAAGGTGTGTCTGCGTGTGTCCAAACATTTATGTACATGTACACGCAATAGCTGCCTCTGTGTGAAGGTGTGTCTGCGTGTGTCCAAACATTTATGTACATGTACACGCAATAGCTGCCTCTGTGTGAAGGTGTGTCTGTGTGTGTCCAAACATGTATGTACATGTACACGCAATAGCTGCCTCTGTGTGAAGGTGTGTCTGCGTGTGTCTAAACATTTATGTACATGTACACGCAATAGCTGCCTCTGTGTGAAGGTGTGTCTGTGTGTGTCCAAACATTTATGTACATGTACACGCAACAGCTGCCTCTGTGTGAAGGTGTGTCTGCGTGTGTCCAAACATTTATGTACATGTACACGCAACAGCTGCCTCTGTGTGAAGGTGTGTCTGCGTGTGTCCAAACATTTATGTACATGTACACGCAACAGCTGCCTCTGTGTGAAGGTGTGTCTGCGTGTGTCCAAACATTTATGTACATGTACACGCAATAGCTGCCTCTGTGTGAAGGTGTGTCTGCGTGTGTCCAAACATTTATGTACATGTACACGCAATAGCTGCCTCTGTGTGAAGGTGTGTCTGCGTGTGTCCAAACATTTATGTACATGTACAGGCAACAGCTGCCTCTGTGTGAAGGTGTGTCTGCGTGTGTCTAAACATTTATGTACATGTACAGGCAATAGCTGCCTCTGTGTGAAGGTGTGTCTGCGTGTGTCCAAACATTTATGTACATGTACACGTAGAGAGCGCAGAACTTCAGATCAAACATTCGCGCCCCCACCCCAATAATTTACGGAGGGGAGCAAGCCTTGTTTAAATTGCTCAGGAATTTTAAAATTATTAATTTTATGATTATTAGGCAATTAAACAAGGTTTTATTTATTTTGATCTTCCCTTCCCCTAAGAAATTATGTGTGTGTGTGGGGGGGGGGGGGGGTGAACTCCAAGCGTTTAAAGACTATTCGTTTGCGGAATCACAATTATGATAAATATTTTTTTTCTCTGATATGCTGAACGGCAGAGACTCTTGCATGTGAAAGTCACAAAACTTGCATCAACTAAGATTGTACAAGCGAGCGTCTATATTTTGCGTGGGTTGGGATGGGTTGGGATGGATTGTGATTGGTTGTGATGGGTTGGAAGGGATTGGGGGGGGGGGGGGGGGAGCTCTGCTTTCTAAAGATTATTTGCAGTCTCAGGCCCCCAAATAATTTAGGAGGGGAGAGGTTGAGGTGTCGAAGTACTCAAATGAGACTTTCAATGTCTTATCCACTGTCATTTGCAGCCAAGGCCGCCTGTACTAGACGGCCTTGTTGCAGCGGTGGCAACAATTAATAAATAAAGGCTGGATCCGAAGGGAAGCCTACAGTGCATCTGTGGGTCCCAGTTTTTCTGCCCTCTATGTCTTTTCTACCCCCTTTTTAAATCATAAACTGAAAGGTCGTTCTTCATTCTAAATCATAAACTAAATGGTCGTTTCTTCCACCTGATAATAAATGCAGGTCGTTTGTCTGTCCTCCCAATGTTATTTCCCGTCCAAATCCTAAAATCAAAAAAGGAGTACATCAAACAAAAGGATTGGAGGTCAGCAAATAACCTTACCTGGATGTACATGTCCAGTGTCAGGACCGCCAAAGTTACGTTACAAGGTTGACCACACTGTGAAAGAGATAATGAGATGCACAAAGTTGACCACACTGTAAAATAGATAATGAGATGCACAAAGTTGACCACACTATGAAAGAGATAATGAGATGCACAAAGTTGACCACGCTGTGAAAGAGATAATGAGATGCACAAAGTTGACCACACTGTGAAAGAGATAATGAGATGCACACAGTTGACCACACTATGTGAGAGATAATTAGAACCACAAAATTGACACTTAAATAAGACTGAACAAGTGTATGTTACCTTCTAATTGCTACTGGGGACACCTCGCACCAGAGATCAGGAAACTGGTGGCCCACGAGCTCGGAGGACGCCCCCTCCCCCCCCCCCCCGGATTAAGGTGTGTATGTGTTGTCCATCAAGATTATGATAACCACTCTTTTCATCAAGTATGAGTACGAAGATGTCTGATGAGGCCTACATAAACCACAGCTTGACCTCCCACAATCTCCATTATAAGATTACTATTTTTTCCCCCAAATCCATTTTGTTTCTAAATGTACGGTTGTACCCCGATATACGTCCTTACTCGGTTTCAGACCCTTGGACGTATAGCAAACGGATTTTTCATCAGAAATAAAGGGACAATTATGAATCCGAGTGGAAGGACGGGGAGGGGGGGGGGGTGTCCTATTATTACTGGCATATCATACAGTAATGGGGTTGTATAAGATAAATTTAACGCTGGCTTATTCTTAAATACATAATCACTTAAGATGAAATAACTGAACAATTACCTCAGCTGACCTGACAGACACCAGTGGAGTGCCTACGCCAACTGGCAGGACACATGATGATGATGACCTGACAGAAACGAATCGAGTGGCTATTATGACGCTGCTGAGAGGGAAGATGGTGGATGAGACGTTAGTGTTTGGAAGGAGAATGGACTTCCAATACAAGCATCTGAAATGCTGGTGTTTTTATCTGGATTTGTCGTGTCTCATTGCACTACTTGGACATGGTTGAGGCTCACCAGGTTTGACTTTCTAACAAAACTTTGTCCAGCGAACTTTGTCTCTGCCGTCTGCTCGGCATGTTTCGGCAAGATTGTTTCCTGATACCGGACAAAGTTATGGCGGCTTGTTTGTCGGGGTGCTACTTGCCTGCAATATTTGTGTCACCTATCCATTTGGCAAAAATTTCCTTGATTGAAGAGAGAGCTTAACAAGGCTAGCTCCCGGTGTCGTCACTTATTGAACTCATACAGGTTCCGACTAGGGAGTCGTATTCCACCAAGCAAAACTGTTCGCATCTAACGCAAGCCCCGTTGGGCGTATAACGAAGCCGGGGAATAGGGAGATACAATTCTAATGCCATATCCTTTGAATATATTTGAAATGTTCCCTATTAATGTTACAAATTTATTTATATTACTTTGGACGTTTTAGCTCAGGTTTCTGTTCATAAACTACAGTGTATTTCCATAATCTGTATATTTAAAAAGTGTATATCTTCAAAAGTTTCTGAGATGAATTGAGTTGATCAATTCCTGCGAGAGAAACATACATATACAAAATTGCATTCATGAATGTCAGTGAATGTCAGTGTGTGTCAGTGAATGTCAGTGTGTGTCAGTTACTGTCAGTGTGTGTCAGTGAATGTCAGTGTGTGTCAGTTACTGTCAGTGAATATCAGTGTGTGTCAGTGAATGTCAGTGTGTGTCAGTGAATATCAGTGTGTGTCAGTGAATGTCAGTGTGTGTCAGTGAATGTCAGTGTGTGTCAGTGAATGTCAGTGTGTGTCAGTGTGTGTCAGTGAATGTCAGTGTGTGTCAGTGAATGTCAGTGTGTGTCAGTGAATGTCAGTGTGTGTCAGTGAATGTCAGTGTGTGTCAGTTACTGTCAGTGTGTGTCAGTGAATGTCAGTGTGTGTCAGTGAATGTCAGTGTGTGTCAGTTACTGTCAGTGAGTGTGCGCATTCTAATATGTTCACCAGGTAACTTCCATGATGCACAACTCTCCATCTACGTACTCCTCTATCCACCTACCTAACCACCTACCTACCCACCTACCTACCCTCCTACCTACCCTCCTACCTATCCACCTACCTACCCACCTACCTACCCTCCTACCTACCCACCCACCTACCTACCCACCATTCCCCTACCTACCCTCCTACCTACTCACCTACCTACCCACCTACCTACCCTCCTACCTACCCACCTACATACCCTCCTACCAACCCACCTACCTATCCACCTACCTACCCTCCTACCTACCCGCCTACATACCCACCTACCATCCTACGTATTCCTCTACCCTTCGACATACTCACCTACCCTCCTACCTACCCACCTACCTACTCACCTACCATCCTACGTATTCCTCTACCCTTCGACATACTCACCTACCCTCCTACATACTCACCTACCCTCTTACGTACTCAACTACCCTCCTACGTACTCACCTACCCTCCGACATACTCCCCATATCCTCCTACGTACTTACCTACGCTCTGACATACTGACCTACCCTCCTACGTACTCCCCATATCCTCCTACCTACTCACCCACCCTCCTACCCACGTCTATCCCAAGGCATCAAGATATATATTTCTACTGGAATGCCTACCTCTTAAACTTGCGTTCCCATTTACTAGCACCTATACCCCCTCCCTCCCCCAGTTGTTCTCCCTTCTCGCTTACACACCTAAATTCACATCAAATCCCCCCTCCCCCTCTCCCTTTCCTGTCATATATCAGCAGTTGTATGTGTAGAAAACGACATGTTGATGACATAATCATCAATTTTCTATTTGGGAAGTCCAAAAAAAGAAGGAAAAAAAAACATAACTTAAAAGCTTTTAGAAGTTTAGGTAAAATAATTGATGTGATTTTGCAAACACATTATTGATGATTTCTTTCAAAAAAAAAATTCAATCACAATATATTTCCGTTATCAAAATATTTGCAAGACGTATGTACTGTACGATTGTCTGAGATTAACTGCCATCATTTAAAACAGTAGGGGCCTCAGTGCTTCATATAGCCCAGGGCCTGACGAAGTGTGAATCCGTCCTTGCCTACTTGCATATTCAGGTACCTGTCCTAACTTATGTCTACCAGCGTGTCTGATGATTTGACCAATCCTGCAGCTCCAACAGTCGCATCCTGCAGCTCCAACAGTCGCATCCTGCAGCTCGAACAGTCGCATCCTGCAGCTCCAACAGTCGCATCCTGCAGCTCCAACAGTCGCATCCTGCAGCTCCAACAGTCGCATCCTGCAGCTCCAACAGTCGCATCCTTCCCTGCAATCCAACAGGACAAAACACCGACACCCAGTTTAAACTCCAAGGAATGCATGTACCTAGGACTGCAGTACCGAGTCCGACAATCCAACAGGACAAAACACCGACACCCAGTTCATACTCCAAGGAATGTATGTACCTAGGACTGCAGTACCGAGTCCGGCACTTTTCACTCACCTGGGGGAGGGGGGGGGGAGGATGACGAATCTTCTCCCCAGATTATATGTTACGTTTTTCAATGTCCATTACCTAGTCTTCTAATGTCTGTTGCTTTCTGTCCTCTCTATGTGTGTCAATCAATACCAGTAACTTCCATTGTAAACGCTCCTAGGATCCACCCTCCAACTGTTATTACCTGGTACCAATCAGTGCAAGGGGAAGGTCACGATGAAACATACACGTGACATCCGGTGGATATTTATAACATCAATGTGACAAATGCTGAGTTGAATTTAAACATTTAAAAATCTGCACGGATATAGATGAATCAAAATTAATTACAATGACTGCTTTTGTATAAAATAAGACATGAGGAGAATCTGTTGTGCCTGTATTCTGATATCTGGCTTTCGACTGGACACACACATGTGTTGGTTGTCTGACGACTTGTCAGGTGTGCCTTTCCTGGCTACTAGTGTGTGTATATATATATATATGTGAGGGGGGGGAGGGGTTGAGAATGGGGGGGGGGGAGGAGTTAATTACTTAAAGAGACGGCGATACGCTAGCTCAAAGAAGGCAACATAGAAGAGATGCACATACAACACCGAACGTTGCCACAAGGGCTTATAGGCTAGGAGGTTTGTTTGGACACGTGTAAACCTCTATTGGGAAATCCGAGAATGGCTGAAAACTCAGGAATTCTCCAATGCATGCTTTCTCAGAGACTTCCTGAGCGCGCTACAGAAGATCAAAGAGCGGCATATATAGAAACAGTGGCTCCATCTGATACAACATGCAGCTTTTCGCAGAATCACCTTTATTTTTGTCCCAGGGTATGCTGGTGTAAAAGGCAACGAGAGAGCAGACGCCCTGGCTGGCAGTGCGACTGTAAGGCATGGGCCATCTATGGACAGGAGAGAAATCTTCAGTGTCATGCGAGAGACTAAACGCTGTGAGGGTTTCAGTTTCGTGAAAAGTCATTTTGCACTGAATAGACTACATACCCCTGAGTGTACCAGTTTGAGAATCGAGACAGGAAAACCAAATGGGAGCCACCCGTCGTTTCATCAGCCAGAACAGAGTGGCAACTGTTGGCCTAAAAACACTTGTAGACAGGAGGAGATGGGAGCACTTATGGTCAGTCCGATGTGCGATGAAGATGATCATTCAATGAACAATCAACAATGGGAAATCCTATTTAAAGAACACAAACTGTTGTCCAGCAAATATTTTGAGATACTTCCGGATAATTCATTCTGTGATATTTCTTTCTTTTTTTTTTTTTACGTGACATAAAGTTTGCTAGTAATTCATTTTGTCATATTTCCGTCCTGACAGCTCTTTACTTTACATGATATTTACTGCTAGTTCCCTATTAAGGCTATTCCTCACGTGACATGTATTTCACTACAATGCTTTCCTGCTATTTCCTGATATTCTCTGATAATTTCTAAAATTTCCGATACTTTTTTGAAAATGCTTGAATTCATTAAATGTATGTGTTCCTTGTGAGCTATGAATTTTCGTCATAATTCTTATGTTTTAATATTTGCTCTTATTTCTCCATACAATATAGTATTTTTTAACAATTTATGTTGTCATATTTCCTAATAATTTATGCTGTCAAATTGCCTGATTTTTTGCAACAATGCATGTTGTCATATTTCCTAATAATTTATGTTGTCATGTGTCCTGATAATTAATTTGTTATATTTCCTAATAATTAATTTTGTCATATTTCCGAATAAATTATTTTGTCACATTTGCTGATAATTTATTTTGTTACATTTATTGATAATTTATTTTGCCATATTTCCAGATAATATTTTTTTGGGGTCATATTGCCTGATTTTTTATGTTGTCATATTTCATGAAAATGTATGTTTTCATATTTCCTTTTAATTTATTTTGTCATATTTCCTAATAATGTATGTTGTCATATCTCCTGATAATTAATTTGTCATATTTTCCTAATAATTAATTTCCTTATAAATTATTTTGTCATATTTGCTGATACATTTTTTTAAATATATTTTGATAATTTATGCTGTCAACTTAAAAGGCAATTGTTTCCTGGATCAAGCTCTGGGGCTGCTTGGGGGCGGGGGGGGGGCGGGGCGGGGGGGGGAGGGACATCGGGACTGCTTGGCGGGGGGGGGGGGGGCACAGCTAAGCTGATTAGTACAATACAGAGGTTCTACAAAAGCTGCAGAAATTATGTAAGAACAGCAGACCAAGAGTCAGAAGATTTTAATACCACTAGCGGTGTTAGACAAGGTGATATTCTCTCACCTTACCTCTTGATTCTTATGATGGATGATGTCATCAAGACCTGTAAGGAGAAGACAAAGAAGTACTCAGTAGGGTACTGGAAGATAAGACCAATCTGTATATCAGAGCTGGCATTTGCAGACGATGTGACCCTGATTGCTCATTCAAAGGCAAACCTTCAGTCCAACTTGCTTGTCTGGAAGGAAGAGCTTGTCTGGAAGGAAGAGCTTGAGAACAGAGGGATGATTATAAGCATCTACAAAACTAAAACCGTGTTGATCTCAAGAGAGGAGAAGAAACAGCAGATCATGCAGGGACAGTGTGCACTGGAGCAGGTCAACCAGTTCAAATACCTTGGAGTTGTACACAACGGAAACGGAGGCATTCAGACTGAGCTGGCTCATGAAAAGCAGCTGCTGGGAGACTCTTCCAGGCCATAAACCGAGGGTTTCTTAGCAAAAGAGAAATCGGCAAGAGGATGAAAATGGCTGTTTACCGCTCTACCTATGTACCAGTCCTGACCTATGGGTGTGAGTCATGGGCAATGCCAACAGCTCACAGAAGCCAGCTTCAGGCCTCGGAAATGAGATTTCTGAGAAAGGTGGTCCAAGTGACAAAAAGGGACAAAGTCCGCAATCAGTCAATACGTCAAGATCTTGATACCCAGTCCTTACAAACCCGAGTGGATCAGTTACAGTTACGATGGTTTGGACATGTATGCAAAATGGGAGAAAATTTGCCACCAGGGCAGGCATGGGATGCTAAATACCAGGAAACTAGAGCCCCGGGGCGACCCAAAGTCCGCTGGGAAGACAACATCCGGCAGTCCCGAAGTGACAGAAAGAAAACTGCTGATAGAGACGTCTGTGATGAGGTGCTTTGCATGGTCTCCACGAGGACATGGTAGCAAGCAGAAAGTCCGTGCTACAAGTGACGGCACCAGATACTTGTGGCTAGTCGAGTAAGCGAGGGGAAGCCCGAGGTAGACTCGCGGTCAATTGATCAACAGAAGTCGTGGAAGACGGTTGCATTTAGTTGAAGATGTAGTCTTTATGTCGTGCGTGTGACAAGTATCTGAATATGTCGCGAGCGATACAAGTGTAAATAATTGGGGAAACATGTGGAACAAATGTGAGTGAATAAACTGATGGTATGTACAAAGAAGCCGAGTGGCGTTCGTGTTATCAACCCTAGACGTTAGAGCAGTGCCAGTTTGTCGCATAAACACCCAGAGAGTGAATCATGGCGAGAGCAGATTTGCCGTGAGTCAAAGTGCATTTCAAGTGACGGTAGAAAGCCACGCTTTAGTCCAAATCAAGGTATATTACAACGTCTGGCGATCTCTCTGGCAAACATCTACATTTTCAAAGGTAGAGGAGGAGCGACTAAGTAAGTAAGAAAACCTGAATCAACTGTTATTGCTTTGCGAAGCTGACACTATGACAAAGTGTGTTTCTGAGATATCCTTCACCGATCCGCAAGCCGCGATAACCGCCTCAACCTCCATTCTCAACCTGGATCTGGCAATACCCTAAGCCAAGCTCTCTTCAGTCATCCTTCTACCCCATACTTTTGCAACGAAGCCCCGTCCCTTCTGTCTGCCCCTGGCCACTGCCTATCAGTGAAGATCATCACATCCGTCAGTTTTGTGTTTGCAAGTCCCGTCACACATTTCCTGCATTCTGCTCCCGTACCTAAGTGTGTGTGTGTGTGTGTGTGTGTGTGTGTGTGTGTGTGTGTGTGAGTAAGTGAATGTGTGACTAGGCGTGCGTGCGTGTGCGCATGTTTTTCCCCTTGATATTTATTTTATGCATATTGTTAAATGAACATACCATGCTTTACTGATAAAATAAAATTGTTGTGTGGAAGATGGAAGGGTTTAATGTAAGATGGGCCTGCGTGCCCAGTTTGTGACCCTTTGAAAATAAAATTCGTTCGTTCTTTCGTTCGTTCCTTTGCGCATTCTGTGAGACATAGATGAGCAGATGAACTGGGACATTTTTTTCTGTGACATTTTAGAGTTATCCGCTTGATCATTTCAACTGTTTTGCTGTGACAATTTAGAGTTATCCGCTTGAACATTTCAACTGTTTTGCTGTGACACTTTTATTGTGTGCCATTATAAGGCCCCTATTCCACGCATTGAGGCGTATTGGGCATATAGGGCAAGACCTATATTTTTAATAGACCAATCGATACTTAGTGGGTGATGTAGTCAGCATCACGCCAACTGCCTTTACTTCCCAGGACAGCACCTGGTACCCACCCAAGGCTGGGTCGACTAGATACAGAGAATTTCCCGATACACACTGCCATAGAGAATGCCCTAATACACATTGGCGCAGAGAATGTCCCGATACACACTGCCACAGAGAATGTCCCGATACACACTGCCACAGAGAATGTCCCGATACACACTGCCACAGAGAATGTCCCGACACACACTGCCACAGAGAATGTCCCGATACACACTGCCACAGAGAATGTCCCGATACACACTGCCACAGAGAATGACTGAAGAAACCAAATAAACAAAGAGCAAGAAGAAGACCACGTAAAATAGGACCAGACGACAGCAAGAGAAGCCTTGAGGAAATGAAGATCAGCTGAGGCAATATCGTTAGAAACAGCACAGAGAAGATGCAAACATCTCCCCCAACAAGATAACTGGGGGAAAACAAGCTGAAAGAGACCCAACACATTTAGGCCAGCTACGACTTTTGTCAATTTTATAGGCCCAGGCTGGGGAAGACAGTAGGGGCACCAGAAATACAAATGTTGGACAGTTGCACATGACAACACGGAAGAGATTATTACTTCTTGGTCTACCTCCTCTCCAACTTACCTGGTGTGACACAGTTCTACATGACAACACGGGAGAGATGATTACTACTTGGTCTACCTCCTCTCTAACTTACCTGGTGTGACACAGTTCTACATGACAACACGGGAGAGATGATTACCACTTGGTTTACCTCCTCTCCAACTTACCTGGTGTGAAACAGTTCTACATGATAACACGGGAGAGATGATTACTACTTGGTCTACGTCCTCTCCAACTTACTTGTTGTGACGACATACTTTAAATCGTCCCTGATCACCACCACCCAGAGAATGGAGGTGCACTATTTAGACCACACAATGCTAATTGCTCTATTCTACCTTTCCCTTGGATAGGCTTACACACATTTCAATTGTCTGTTCCTAAATGTGTTGATAAGCGAACTTGTACAACTGTGCAGCTTCCATCATCCTTCTGGTAGCCTCTACCCGAGATGTTCTCAACGTTCTACTCACAGACAATGTGTGTAGTCACAGTCAGTCACTAGGGACCATACAGATGTGTCGCTGCTCTGGCAACAGTCTCTGCCATGACTGTCAAATCCTGTGTGCAGGCGTCAGTCACTAGGGACCATACAGTTGTGTCGCTGCTCTGGGAACAGTCTCTGCTATGACTGTCAAATCCTGTGTGCAGGCGTCAGTCACTAGGGACCATACAGTTGTGTCGCTGCTCTGGGAACAGTCTCGGCTATGACTGTCAAATCCTGTGTGCAGGCGTCAGTCACTAGGGACCATACAGTTGTGTCGCTGCTCTGGGAACAGTCTCTGCTATGACTGTCAAATCCTGTGTTCAGGCGTCAGTCACTAGGGACCATACAGTTGTGTCGCTGCTCTGGGAACAGTCTCTGATATGACTGTCAAATCCTGTGTTCAGGCGTCAGTCCCTAGGGACCATACAGTTGTGTCGCTGCTCTGGGAACAGTCTCTGTTATGACTGTCAAATCCTGTGTTCAGGCGTCAGTCACTAGGGACCATACAGTTGTGTCGCTGCTCTGGGAACAGTCTCTGATATGACTGTCAAATCCTGTGTGCAGGCGTCAGTCTCTAGAGACCATACAGTTGTGTCGCTGCTCTGGGAACAGTCTCTGCTATGACTGTCAAATCCTGTGTGCAGGCGCCAGTCTCTGCCACATCATCATCATTGTCCTGATGTATGTCTTACAGGTCTCGCAGTCTTTTCCTCAATTCCGCTCCATCCTCTGCAATCCGTTCGATATGAAATCGTCCAGCACCTTTGGCCTCTCTCACAACCTTTCGTTTCTATGGTTTCCTGTGGACGTTTTCAATTCCTCGATCAATTACTTTCCCATTGTAGTCTCTGTCAAATAGACTGCATAACAAACAGTTGGCATTCTACTGTAATGAGACTTGTTTTCTCTCAAAAGTCATTCCCATAGCTTGCTGAGTTAGTCATGTTGCAAAGTGCGCGTCCAATGTTCACTGTCTGCTTACAGAGTACTCGAGTTAGTCATGTTGCAATGGGCGTCAGTCCAATGTTCACTGACTGCTTACAGTACTCGAGTTAGTCATGTTGCAAAGTGCGCCAGTCCAATGGTCACTAACTGCCTACAGAGTACCTGAGTTAGTCATGTTTCAAAGTGAGCCAGTCCAATGTTCACTGACTGCTTACAGAGTATTTGGGTGCGTCATGTTGCAAAGTGCGCCAGTCCAATGGTCACTGACTGCTTACAGAGTACTCGAGTTAGTCATGTTGCAAAGTGCGTCAGTCCAATGTTCACTGACTGCTTACAGTACTCGAGTTAGTCATGTTGCAAAGTGCGCCAGTCCAATGTTCACTGACTGCTTACAGAGTACCTGAGTTAGTCATGTTGCAAAGTGAGCCAGTCCAATGTTCACTGACTGCTTACAGAGTCCTATAGGAGTAGGTCTGCAGCTGATAACTCCTAAGTGTCCAGGTAAATGTAGCTATTTTTCAGTTTTTAAAAGGAGTAGAAAGTTATGGGGAAGAGAAAAAGTTGGTAAGAAACAACAAATAGTTTTTTTTTAGCTTTACAAAATTGATCACAATAAAGAAAGGACGTTGCGGCGATTAGCCTTCATCAGCACATAAAGGACAACACAGTACACATACACAAATGTGCTCTAGCTATGAAGTGACTACATGGGACTCTAATGTATAAAATAAATGATACTCATTTGTGTCCCTGGCGAAAAAACTTCGTACAATAAAATGACGGTCAGCCTATATATCTCTAACGCGCGGATGGGGGTGAAAAAAGGGGCAGATAAGACGTACACTGAGTGTCTAAGAAGGGAGGGAGGGGTTGGCCTATAGGGCGTAACCGGGGTTGGGTTGTGGATATGACATTAGTGCATCCGCATGGAATAAAAGTGGTGCCTGTGCTTGCAAACAAATATCAGCAGACAGACCGACAAATTAGACAGACAGACAGACAGACAGACAGACAGACAGACAGACAGACAGGCAGGCAGGCAGGCAGGCAGGCAGGCAGGCAGGCAGGCAGGCAGGCAGGCAGACAGACAGACAGACAGACAGACAGACAGACAGACAGACAGACAGACAGACAGACAGACAGACAGACAGACAGACAGACAGACAGACAGACAGACAGACAGACAGACAGACAGACAGACAGACAGACAGACAGACAGACAGACAGACAGACAGACAGACAGACAGACAGACAGACAGACAGACAGACAGACAGACAGACAGACAGATAGATAGATAGATAGATAGATAGATAGATAGATAGATAGATAGATAGATAGATAGATAGATAGATAGATAGATAGATAGATAGATAGATAGATAGATAGATAGATAGATAGATAGATAGATAGATAGATAGATAGATAGATAGATAGATAGATAGATAGATAGACAGATATTTTTGCAGTCGCGTTTGCTCACGTCCTTTCAGTATCGCCTTGACCTTCCTTTAGGTCTTTTCCCTGTTTTCATTGCACCATACAGGAAGTGCTTTGGAATGCGACCGTGCTCGGTGCGGGAGACATGTTCCGGTCAGCAAAGGCGTCTTTGCTTCAGTAGAAAGTACGCAGTTGGTGTTTCTGAGGCAACATCTAGAGATTCGTCAACGTTTGATTGCAAACTAGCCATATTTCCCTCGACATAGACAAGCAGGCCACTCACAACTCCCCAGTAATGCCTGTCTACTATAGGCAGTTATGTTTGTTTTCTGTTAATGATTTTGTCCAGTCTTAAAAGTAAATCTCTTCAAAAAGTGGACAATGTATCAACGGCTTTTACCTCTTTTGTTCATACGCCAGCAAATGTAAGAATGAGGTGCAAAGAAAGAAAGAAACATAGATAGGACAATACAATCAAAGAGACCCGGTTGTAATTCTGCAAGCGCCGTAAGGTCAGTTGGGAATGTAATAAAAGAGTACTGGAAAATCACAAACTCTTTGTGTGATGCCATGGAAGGGTCAGGGGGTGGAACTATGTCAGGAGTAGCCAGGAAACGCATAGTGAGTTGGCTGGTACCCCTCTGAACTGCTGCCTCTTTGTTTAATTGTTGCATTTCTACAAGTCTAGATTAGGTCACAGATACTGTTCTCATGTGCAGCCATTATTTTTGCCCTTGCCTTCTGGTTCTATGTGTTAGGGGAATTTTCTTTTGTAGGTTGAAGATTTTAGGCACCCAGCGTCCACCAATATTACCTGCAACTGTCTCATGTATATTGCCTGTGTGAGTGCGACTTAGCTGTAAACCGCAGCTTGCCAGTCATTACTGTAAGGGCCAGGGCAGAAAAACCGCAAGAAAAGCTCCCAAGTGAAACTTGTAAATATGATGTTTCTGAACACATACAATAATAGTCACGTTGTAATGTTTTCTTTTCACAATACATCTGCAGGGGCCGGTTAGTGACACATCCAGTCGCAGACTCGACCATATGGCAGCCCTATGTGTTTATACTTTAGCATATACTAGCATTATATTTTCAAACAGGATTCGGCAATTTAGGAAATATATCTGTATCCGGCTAGCCGCATTTACTTCCTAGAAACTCTCCTTGTACCCATTTTAGGCATGATCAGAAATACCTGTTTCAATTTACAAATCAACCTTAACGAAGACAGAAAGAAAACAACCGAGGCGGAGGCATCAAGCATGGCAGTTACTGCGCCATTGCGACTCCATTTTAAACACATACCCTGGAACAATTTACCCATAATCAATTTGAAAACGCATTACCTATAATCCACAATTATTGACGTAACAAATGTTGTTACACATACTTAGTATTTCAAGATACTAACTAACACATCAACCTTACTAGAAGAATGATGTTGCTAACACTCTGGCAAAACTAACAGTAAATAAATGACAAGCATACACATATCTTACTTGTGACATTTTCTCGCAACTTAATTAACGAGCGCCCAGCTTCAGCAACCGCCAAAATGTGCGCGCCAACAGCGGTCCGGTTTGAATCGCAGACGTCTGCAGAAAAAGGCGGTACATACTGCGTGCACAAACAGAACAAAGCAGACGGCACAACCTAACCACATACAGGATTTGAAACAAGTTGACCGCAGCGCTCTTTTGTCATAACGGTTTGCAGATTTGACAGGACCGTTCTGCTTGTAGGTAGATAGACTAGACGTGTCCACTCCCGGATCTTCCTCGATTTGAGGAAAAAAATCTTTACGTGTATATTTAACTCAATAAAAATATGTTTTTGCTTGAATCACACAAGAGCTGCATCGCAGAGCAGATGTGTATGTATGTATAGCATAATCGCAAATAATTATGTGTTATGAGTGCGGGTATGTGTGTGTGTGGTTGGGTAGGGTGTGTCAGAGGAAGTCGAATGTTAATGTGTAGACACCTTCAGAACAATTTTAAAAATTCGCAGTGGGGTTAAATGAACCCGAGGAATTATTTACATCAATATTATGATGATAATTTTAATAATAAGTGCGTCGACAACAAAAAGGTGCCAGTGCTCACCACTCACTGACAGATACAACAGCGCTGGTAAACAAATGATGCCTGGAAAGGTACGGGTATTGCGTGTGGCAACAAAAACAATATTAATATAATAATGATAAAAATGCACCGAGTAACAGATCAATGACATACTATACTTGAAATGATGTGACATGTTTAAACACAAACTCAGAAGCAGATCTTTCATACATGACTGCGGGTGGGGGGTTAGCCTCTTTATTAATGAGACGGTAGGGCACCAACTTCTTCTGGAGTAGTTAGGAGAAGTTGTGGGGGGGGGGGGGGAGGGCACCAACTTCTTCTTCTGGAGTAGTTAGGAGAAGTTGTGGGGGGGGGGGGGGGGGGCGGGTGGGAGGGCACCAACTTCTTTCTGGAGTAGTTAGGAGAAGTTGTGGGGGGGGGGAGGAGGAGGGGGCACCAACTTCTTCTGGAGTAGTTAGAAGAAGTGAAGGGGGGGGGGGAGGAGGGGACCAACTTCTTCTGGATTAGTTAGGATAAGTTGAGGGTGGGGGGGGGGGGTGTTTCCTAAAATGACTAAGCTCAGGGGTTCCCAGAGCCGGTGATGTGAAGGTCTCAAACTTATATTCCAGTTCCTGAGTATACCCTGGAACACATACAGCACACACACACACATACAGCACACACACATTCAGCACACACACATTCAGCACACACACACACATGGCACATACACAGCAACCCACGATCACAACTCTTACTTGCAACTTTGCAATATGTGATGCTCCCAACTCATCCTGACAACTTTCCTATAATTATTACCTGAAACTATTGAAACTATCTTGGCAATAATTATTAGCCAGAAATCTAAAGATTTGTTGTTGTTTTTTTTTCAAATATTTATTTCAAGACATAGATTTAAAATATTTATACTAATGTTCAGATATTTATTACTCGGAACTTTTAAATACTGACTTTATTTATGACTCCAATTTTTGTTACCTTTATCACGTACTGTTAAATATTTATTTCTCAAATACTCTTTCTTACTTTTAAATATTTATTATTTAGAACTCTTATAACATTAACTCTAAAATGTTTATAAATTAACATTCTTTCATACTAAATTTCCAATACTGCCTAACAGAACTCGTCCATACTAATTTATTTTAAACTATTTATTACTAAAACTCTCTGATTAAATATAGTTTTCATTTAAAACTCTAACATTCTGTCTTTCCACCCCCCCCCCCCCCCAATCAAGTGCCGATTAGTCTATAACATTTGGTCTCGCCCTACATGCCCAATAAATCTAAAGCTGTGAAAAAGGGTTCTTCACATTTTAACTTTAAATTATTTATGACGCAGAAATAGGAACTGTGATTACAGCTTATACTTACCAGTGTCATTGTGTAGGCAAAGTTCTTTGAGCATGGATAGTGCTGTCGCCACGGACAGTGCAGGTTAGGGATTTACTGTTGCTTTCACATAAAAGAAACAATCTCCACTGGAGGCAAAGAGCAGAATCACAAGATACAGAACTGCAGAAATTGTCATTCTATAAAACACGGGAACTCACAGATTTATTGTCTATACAGATTAGAGCCTACAGTTTTAGTCCTTGTACGAGATTAGAGTCTACAGTTTTAGTCATTGTACGAGATTAGAGCCTACAGTTTTAGTCCTTGTACGAGATTAGAGTCTACAGTTTTAGTCATTGTAAGAGATTAGAGCCTACAGTTTTAGTCCTTGTACGAGATTAGAGTCTACAGTTTTAGTCATTGTACGAGATTAGAGCCTACAGTTTTAGTCCTTGTACGAGATTAGAGTCTACAGTTTTAGTCATTGTAAGAGATTAGAGCCTACAGTTTTAGTCCTTGTACGAGATTAGAGTCTACAGTTTTAGTCATTGTACGAGATTAGAGCCTACAGTTTTAGTCCTTGTACGAGATTAGAGTCTACAGTTTTAGTCATTGTAAGAGATTAGAGCCTACAGTTTTAGTCCTTGTACGAGATTAGAGTCTACAGTTTTAGTCATTGTACGAGATTAGAGCCTACAGTTTTAGTCCTTGTACGAGATTAGAGTCTACAGTTTTAGTCATTGTAAGAGATTGATTAGAGCCTACAGTTTTAGTCCTTGTACGAGATTAGAGTGTACAGTTTTAGTCATTGTACGAGATTAGAGCCTACAGTTTTAGTCCTTGTACGAGATTAGAGTCTACAGTTTTAGTCATTGTAAGAGATTAGAGCCTACAGTTTTAGTCCTTGTACGAGATTAGAGTCTACAGTTTTAGTCATTGTAAGAGATTAGAGCCTACAGTTTTAGTCCTTGTAAGAGATTAGAGCCTACAGTTTTAGTCCTTGTACGAGATTAGAGTCTACAGTTTTAGTTATTGTACGAGATTTGAGCATTCGATTTTATTCAATCTAACAGATTACAACATAGTGTATTATACATTAGAATATTGCATTAAACAATATTAGACTGCACAATCTTAGATCCTGATTTAGTCATCCTAATCTATGGGAACCTTCAAAATTAGATCCTAGAAAAATAAGGTCACAAAATATTAAATTTACGAATAATAAACTGAAAAGTAATAGCTGGTATAATATCAGATACTACAATAACAGATACTGCAATATCAGATACAACAATATGAGATACTGCAATATCAGATACTACAATATCAGATACTACAATATCAGATACTGCAATATCAGATACTACAATATCAGATACTACAATATCAGATACTACAATATCAGATACTACAATATCAGATACTACAATATCAGATACTGCAATATCAGATACTACAATAACAGATACTGCAATATCAGATGCTACAATATCAGATACTGCAATATCAGATACTACAATATCAGATACTACAATATCAGATACTGCAATATCAGATACTACAATAACAGATACTGCAATATCAGATGCTACAATATCAGATACTGCAATATCAGATACTACAATATCAAATACTACAATATCAGATACTACAATATAGTATCAGATTATGACAGAACAGGCTGAAATATGTGGCATTATACAACTGACACCGAGAGAAGACAAGGGAGGAGAGGCAATCACCTGCTACTTCTGACAACCACACATTGATTACCTGTGAGTGGTTTCGTATCAAAGATGAGTTCCTACACTATTAGATGTACTAGCGATAACGCAATGGCTAAACGCTTCCAAGTTCTTGAGTTCGAATTCTCGCCGAGCGGACTTGAAAATTTAAAAAAATAATCTGGACTAAATACGTACTAGGTAAAGTCCTGGAAAGTCAAGGCGGTCGGCGCGATAATGATCACTGGTCTAGCATCATTCGCCTGATGAGCCATTAGTGTGAGAGAGAGAGAGGGGGAAAAAAGAATCTTGACTAGGCTAGTTTTAGGGCCACAGAGGCCCGCCTGGCTGTGTCTTACAGCTCTCGAGTCTCCAGCACTCATTCAACGAGCATCATGAACGCCAGCTCACACAACACATGGGGGTTGGGGGGGGGGGGTGAGTCCATTTATAAATCTTCTTTAAAAAAAAAAGAGGGATGGGTTATAGAGAACTTCAAGAGACAAACGCTGTATCTATATACTCCATAATAATAATAATAACAATAATAATAACAATAATAATAACGTGCCGTACGGTAAATAAATATAATAGTGTATTTAAAATAATACGATAGGTTCAAACAAAACTTTAAAAAAAAAATACATGGTGCCATGGGGTTATTTTAGCTCCCCTTAAACATCTAGACGGAGTTATATAACAATTATGTGGATGTGGTGGGGTGGGTTTGGGGCAAGTATAGGCAGAACACCCCCCCCCCTCTCCCCCCCCCCCCCGAAGCAATCTAAATCAGCACAAAGCTTATTCATTCCCATCCTATGCTACCAGTGCCTGACGTGGTCACTCACAACAAAACATAACAGAAATTTAGTAACCATGAAAATGAGTTTTCTGAGAAAGACTGTAGGAGTGACCAGAAGAGATCAAATCATGAATGAGGTCATACGAGATCAAATCGGCACAGAACCAATTCTAAATTACATGCAAAGACAGCAAATGAAATGGTTTGCCCACCTGGAGAGAATGCCTTCTGATGCTATACCATACAAGGCATATACGAAAAGAATAGAAGGACGTAGAACGAGAGGTAGTTCAAGAGCAAGATGGAAAGACAACATCAGAGAAACTACAGCACTACGCATCACCTAAATGGTTTTCTTTCTCCTAATAATTATTTAACAGGCATGTTTATGGTAAATAATTATGTGGTTTTGTAAAAAAAAAAAAAAAAATGTCAATAACATGTCTCTTACTGATCATATATCTTATTAATCCCTATAATTACAACAAATAAAGTATGAACTATTGTCCCTTGCATCGTTAACACATAGTGGTGGTCTCGTAATTCGGATAAGAACAACTGAAACGAGTATGACAAAGCCAAAGTTCTCAAGCAGAACTCAAAATGTGGTCAAGTCAGTCAAGCACATAATCGTCTCATCGTCAAGCCCTGGGAAGATAAACGTCTCAACGTCAAGCCCTGGGAAGATAAACGTCTCATCGTCAAGCCCTGGGAAGATAAACGTCTCATCGTCAAGCCCTGGGAAGATAAACGTCTCATCGTCAAGCCCCGGGAAGATAAACGTCTCATCGTCAAGCCCTGGGAAGATAAACGTCTCATCGTCAAGCCCCAGGAAGATAAACGTCTCATCGTCAAGCCCCGGGAAGATAAACGTCTCATCGTCACGCCCCGGGAAGATAAACGTCTCATCGTCAAGCCATAGTAAGATAAACGTCTCATCGTCAAGCCCCGGGAAGATAAACGTCTCATCGTCAAGCCCCGGGAAGATAAACGTCTCATCGTCAAGCCCCGGGAAGATAAACGTCTCATCGTCAAGCCCCGGGAAGATAAACGTCTCATCGTCAAGCCCCGGGAAGATAAACGTCTTATCGTCACGCCCCGGGAAGATAAACGTCTCATCGTCAAGCCATGGTAAGATAAACGTCGCATCGTCAAGCCCCGGGAAGATAATCGACGGGAACTAATCAGCATTAAATAACAATAACAATTGCAACGACAACTCACAAACTAATAAATTAGCGTTGCGACGAGAAAGATGCCTTTATTAGTATACATAAAACCATGGTAACTCCGAATTTATAGGAAGTCCTTTTATTTAAATAAGAGGTGGTTGTTCATTTTAATTGTTAAAGCTTCGGCCAATCTCAGCATTCGTCTGTTCGGTGTGTGGTAACGCAAATTGTTAATCTCTTCAGTTGCATATCCGGAACCAAACAAACATTCTGTTTGACAGATACAATTATATTCTTATTTTCTTTTTACTTTTACTTCAGCAGGCTTGCAACCGAAAAGACTGAAGACCTGAACTCATAAACAACTATTGGAATGCGAATCCAACAAAAGCACACAATGTAGAGTATTATTGTGCCACGTAATGGACGTCCCAATCTGACATTTTCAAACACTGCATTGTACAACAATAGATATACCACTGACACAGCTTCAGATAATACAGTGTTTGATAAAAACTAAAAATTATCTTCAAATTTTGCACTGCACAATGTTATATATATATATATATATATATATATATATATATATATATATATATATATATATATATATATATATATATATATATATATAGAGAGAGAGAGAGAGAGAGAGAGAGAGAGAGAGAGAGAGAGAGAGAGCGAGAGATAGAAAGACAGACAGACAGACAGACAGACAGACAGCACTATCATATTCTCAAACAGATTATTCTAACAAATAGCAGAATACCTTTATATATCACATTGTACAATAATAGATACTCTACAGTAATAGATATTGCTAAATATACCAATATAATAGCTAAAAGGTTCACAATGTATAATATACGCTGTGGTGATTTCGGAACTCTAAAATAACTGACCTAATAATCTTAGATTCTAAAAATAACAGATCCAACAATTTTATATGTTTAAATGTACATTCTAAAATAACAGAGAAAAATATATTAGATCTTGTTGTGTCTCAGATTTTAAAAAAATTCAATCTTGATATTGTAGATTCTAAAATGATAGATTCGGTAATATTAGATCTAGGAAACAGCACATTTCAAAGCAGTGGATGCTTTATTATTCAACCTAGAGAGTCCACAATAAAATAAGCCAAACAGTAAAATGAGGGATCTAAACTAAACTGGATTCTCAGACAACAGACTAGAAAGCAACATTCCCTGTATCTCGTTCTGAAACATTCGAATCTAGAATATGCGTTCTAAAATAACAAGCTCCATAAATTAGACTCGGCAACTGTGTGTGACTCCACCCTTACCACAACACAAAAACCTGGCAATTCATTGCTTGGTTATTCGAGCAATAATCTTTTCTGGCTATTCTCTACAACAAGCTGGTATTTGGTTGACCCTGCAGATTCGTTAATCATTGATGGAACTATTTCTGTCCTTTAGTTTAGCTGCTGACCTCCTGGTCAAAGTGTTCGTTGCCTGTCACCTCAACTTCTTGGACAAGAAGGGGTAACAGTTACAACTTCTGGAGACTGAAATAGTTACAACCCCCGGAGACTGAAATAGTTACAACCACCGGAGACTGAAATAGTTACAACCACCAGAGACTGAAATAGTTACAACTTCCGGAGACTGAAATAGTTACAACTTCCGGAGACTGAAATAGTTAAAACTGCTTGGCCGTAAAGGTTGACAAGCTAAGAACACGGTTCTGTAGCAATCCTCTCAAAACTGATGGGAGGCCGACGATATGGACAAGCCAAAGAATATAGCACTGTAGTGGTTCCCATCTCAGAACTGATAGGAGGCCGACGATACAGACAAGTCAAAGAATATAGCACTGTAGTGGTTCCCATCTCAGAACTGATGGGAGGCCGACGATATGGACAAGCCAAAGAATATAGCACTGTAGTGGCTCCCATCTCAGAACTGATAGGAGGCCGACGATACAGACAAGTCAAAGAATATAGCACTGTAGTGGTTCCCATCTCAGAACTGATGGGAGGCCGACGATTTGGACAAGCCAAAGAATATAGCACTGTAGTGGTTCCCATCTCAGAACTGATGGGAGGCCGACGATATGGACAAGCCAAAGAATATAGCACTGTAGTGGTTCCCATCTCAGAACTGATGGGAGGCCGACGATACAGACAAGCCAAAGAATATAGCACTGTAGTGGCTCCCATCTCGAGAAGAAGGGACCAGAAAACTGTCACTTGTTTATGTCTAAGTTTCCCTCACTCTTGGATTGAAGCCTATAGGATTGACATTTCAAGGACGACAATCAAGCAGGTACAAACCCTAGAAAGCCTGTTTAGTCGAATAGCCATAGAGCATAGTTATTTTGGGGCACCAAACAACGGTTCTGGGGCACCAAACAACGGTTCTGGGCACCAAACAACTGTTCTGGGGCACCAAACAATTAGATAAGTAAAACTGCTTGCCTGGAATCCATTAACGGTCTAGAAGGGTCTGCGACGAGAACCAAAAAAAAAAAAAAAAAAAAAACGGTGATAGTGAGCACTGTGTAAGTTGTAACATCATGACAGGATGGTATTGATGATGATGATGAATATGATAATACAGACCACATGACCCAACTAGAGCCCTTTGAACTATAGAACTATGGAAGTTGCACCCAACACATCACCCACGTCTGGAGGCATGAAATAGTATTCTTAACACGTTCAGCCTAGGGGTAGTTCTAAACTCTACACCGACTGTCTGATTGTTCTGTATCGTAGAGCAATTATTTGTAAATCATATAGAATTGAACAGAACAGCTTTGGAACTGCAGGAGCTACCGTAACCAGAAATAATTGTGTTTTCCCAGTACTGAAGAGTTCTGTTACAATGTTAGATCCTGAAAAACATGCCAAGAACTAGCCTGAAATTATATTAGAACTTCAAATATTTTAGCTTTAGAAAGAAACCTTCCACAATATTAGACGCAGAAATCATACCTCTAAAATTGCAAAAACAACAGTAAACTGTACAATATTCTACGATGATGCATTAATTCAAGCATCATTTGAAGATCAATCATCATATGAAGATCAATACTGAAAAGACAGAAGTTATGAGCATAAGTAGAGAGCAACAGACCATAGACATAAAGATTCTAGATCACAGCCTAAAACAAGTGCAAGAATTTAAATACTTGGAAAGTATCTTTACATCCAAATAGACAGAGAGATCGAAGCAAGAATCCAACAAGTCAACAATGTCGCATACCAGCTTGCCCCAATTTTAAAACACCTGCTGTCCCAGCTGAGATAAAAAGACAAATTATAAATACAATCTTTATACCGACATTAGGTTATCAATGTCAGACTTGGACATTAACAAAAGAACACGAGAGAAGACTAACCACCTGTGAAATGAGATGTTTGAGAATGGCTGCGAATAAAACCAGAAGAGATCGAGTAAGAAACGATGTGATTACAAGAACTATTGGAACTATACCCATCGTTAAATTTATTGAGAAGCAAAGAATGAAATGGTTTGGTCAACTAATGAGAATGGAACCAACGATGCCAGCATCAAGAGCATACAACATGAAAATCGAAACACCAAGAGGCAGGGGAAGACCAAGAAGAAGATGGATTGAAGGAGTCACGGACAACTTGAGACTTCATAACATCATGGCATATGAAGCGACTGAGCGCGCCCTGGCTCGGTTGCCGATCATCTGATAGACTGCGACGCCTAGCGGCACAAGCAGATTTTGACAAAAGAAAGAAGAAGATGCAGTAATGGACGCTGAGCAGTATATGATGAAATAATTGCCAGTGCAAGGTTAGATCTTGAAGAAGTGCATCCCCAGGATTAACTATATGTTTAAATACTGGAAACTACAATTTCAGACCTGGAAAAGGTACTTTATAGATGTCTTCAATATGTTAGCTTAGTGAAATAGTTCCTTCTAATAGTTTTGCTCTACGATTCTTAGAAGTATGCAAATAAAAACATCATAATGTAAAACAACACACGATGAAATAGTAAATTCTGTATTATTCGTTCCTATACAAATATATTATAACATCGTTGATTGCCTGATAATAGTATTAGTCATGGCATAAAACAAGATCCTGAAGTTTTTGTCACTACAAAAGATAAGAATCTACATTATAAGTCATTTCAAAAGATTAGAACCGACCACTTTAGTCATTATACAAATTTAGACCCTACAGCGTTATCGCTACAAAAGGTCAGATTGTACAGTCATAGTCAGGATACAAGATCAGACCTACAGTTTTAGTTATTATATTAAATTCCAATCTAGTATTAGTCGCCCTGCAAGATTAGAACTTGACGTTTTAGCTATAAAAAAATAGAACAAACAGTACAAATCATTATAAAACAATTAGAACCTAGAATTTTAGTCGTTACAACAGATTAGAACCTACAGTTTTAGTCGTTACAACAGAATAGAATCTACAGTTTTAGTCGTTACAACAGAATATAATCTACAGTTTTAGTCGTTACAACACATTAGAATCTACAGTTTTAGTCGTTACAACAGATTAGAACCTACAGTTTTAGTCGTTACAACAGATAAGAACCCACAGTGTTGATTATTAAAAATATAAGAACCAACAGTTTTAGTCATTATACAAGATTAGAACACAAAGCTTTATCATAATAAAAGATTAGAACCTACAGAGTTATCACAACGGATTAGAAACAACAGTTTTAGTCGTTACAAAAGATTACAGGCTGGTTTTACTCATTATACACGATTACAACCTAAAGTTTAGGAATATAAAACAGTATACCATACAGTACTAATCAATATAACGTTTTCTTCATTTTATAAAAGATTTCAATCTCCAGAATGATTCGCTATAAAAAAAACTAGAACCTACAGTTTTAGTCATTATAAAAGATTAGAAGTTACAGTTTTAGACGTTATAAAAGACTAGAGCACACAATTTTAGTTAAAATAACATTTCAGAACCTAAAAGTTATAGTCATTATTTGAGATTAGAACGTAGTTTTTGTCATTAAAAGGAGGTTATGTTGTCTCGAGGCATGGTGAACGCCTCGAGTGCTAAAGTCCTAGGTTCAAGCCCCGGTGGGGCATTTTTTCACTCTGACTTCTAGTAATTTCCCCTGGTCTCTGGGTAGTAAGAACGAACGCCCGTGTGTATTGTACGTAAAAAAATCACTGGGCAGATACAAATCGAAAAGAGTAGCCTCATGGCGCTGCATATGCAAAATTTAGAATTTAAAGTTTACCCAAATTATTTCTCGCCGGACTCAGACTTGAGTTAGAAGAAGAACGGAGCACTTGTGGGTTACCCTCGTGTGCCATGATGTTGATCCGTTTAATAAACAAACATTTAGTAATTATAAAATATTAGAACCCTAAAAAAAAAAGGTCACATAATTTAAAATTTTACGAATATTACACCGAAAATTTATAGCTACTACAATATCAGATACAACAATATGAGATACTACAAAATCAGATACTACAATATCAGATACAACAATATGAGATACTACAAAATCAGATACTACAATATCAGATACAACAATATGAGATACTACAAAATCAGATACTACAAAATCAGATACAACAATATGAGATACTACAAAATCAGATACTACAATATCAGATACTACAATATCAGATACAACAATATGAGATACTACAAAATCAGATACTACAATATCAGATACTACAATATCTAGTACTACAATATCAGATGCAACAATATCAGATACAACAATATCTGGTACTACAATATCAGGTGCTAAAGTATCAGGTACTACAATATCAGATACTACAATATCAGATACAACAATATGAGATACTACAAAATCAGATACTACAATATCAGATACTACAATATCAGATACAACAATATGAGATACTACAAAATCAGATACTACAATATCAGATACTACAATATCTAGTACTACAATATAAGATGCAACAATATCAGATACAACAATATCTGGTACTACAATATCAGGTGCTAAAGTATCAGGTACTACAATATCAGATACTACGATATCAGATACAACAATATCAGATGCAACAATATCAGATACAACAATATCGATACTAACATATCAGATACAACAATTACAGATACTACAATATCAGGTACTACAATATCAGATACTACAATATCAGATACAACAATATCAGATGCAACAATATCAGATACAACAATACCAGATACTAACATATCAAATACAATAATTACAGATACTACAATATCAGGTACTACAATATCAGATACAACAATATCAGATGCAACAATATCAGATACTACAATATCAGATACTAACATATCAGATACAACAATTACAGATACTACAATATCAGGTACTACAATATCAGGTGCTACAATATCAGATACAACAGTATCAGATGCAACAATGTCAGATACAACAATAACAGATACTACAATATCAGATACTACAATATCAGATACAACAATATCTGATGCAACAATATCAGATGCTACAATATCAGATACAACAATATCTGATGCAACAATATCAGATGCTACAATACCAGATACTACAATATCAGATACAACAATATCAAATGCTACAATATCAGATACAACAATATCAGATACTACAATATCAGATACAATAATATCAGATACAACAATATCAGATACAACAATATCAGATACAACAATATCAGATGCTACAATACCAGATACAACAATATCAAATGCTACAATATCAGATACTAAAATATCAGATACAACAATTACAGATACTACAATATCAGGTACTACAAAATCAGATACTACAATATCAGATACAACAATATCAGATGCAACAATATCAAAAAATACACCAAAGTCGAATTTTGTAGGAAAAGTATTTTGAAGATAATATACTTCCTTACTTTATAGGGGCAGTTATGTTGATATAACTCACGATCTAATTTTGTAGAATCTGTTATACTTAGGCAATGTACTTCAGGGTCTAATTTTGTAGAATCTGTTATTTATAACACGCAGTTGACACAGACATGGCTTTCCTTGTGGTTTATCACACACTGAACAGGCAACTGTTGAGAATGGCCGAAGCTTTAGCAATTAAAATCAAAACTTCCCTGCCTTGTATAAATTTGAAGTTACCCTAGTAAGTCACGTGACTACGGTGAACTTCCGGCGGCCAAAAACACACAACAATGTGTCGAAAGAAACTGTTCGCATTTCAGTAGGATTTATTCAGGTTTTTTTAAAACTTCATGTTATATTGATTAACTCTGTAGTAACGCACCTGCCGAGATACAGCGAAATATGCCTAGCAATAAATAGTTCAATATATTGTTTTTGTCCGCATTATTTAGAATCTGTTATGTTGAGGCAATTTACTTCAAGATCTAATTTCGTAGGACCTGTTATGTTATGATAATATAATTCAAAATATAATGTGTAGATCATGCTATTTTAAAATATACTACTTCAAGTTCTAATTTTGTTATTTTAGGACCATGCATGTACTCCAAGATCTAACTTTGTTATGTTAAGACAGTGTTCTCCACAGTCCTATTTTTGTTAAGTTAGAACCAGGTACTTCAAAATCTAATTTTGTTATGTTAAGATCATGTACTCCAAGATCTAATTTTTCTTGTATCTGCAATTTTGAGATATACTCTGGCAATGTCTCATTTTGTAGCCGTGGGTGTTTATTTTTTTTTTAGCATTAACAACGTCCAGATTTAATTTAGTAGAACTTGCTATTTTAAGATATATTACTTTAAGTTAAGATCTATTTTTTTTTTTTTCACAACTGTTAGCTGTTTCTATGATTTCTGAGAGCAGCCTTGTAGATACGACCAATAGCAGTAGTTGGTTGGCGTAGATAACTGTCATGTATATTTAAGTGTGGTTGTGATAGCAACCCTTGTTGGTATAAGTGGTGGGCAGGGGTAGTGTTGTGTCGTTGGGTGAGGTATTTGTGGTTGTCTACCCTACTTGTCAAATAACTGTCACAGCGCGTTCATTTTCTCCTAGCGGTTTTGAGGTTTTGAACTTTTGAACAACGGATCAATAATATGATACACGGGTGTAACCCATAAGTGCTCTGTTTTTTTTTTTTCGAACTCAATTCTTAGACCAAAAAATCTCAGCACAGTGCACATGCTCTGAAGCACCGGCAAGGATCCTGAAATACTTTGGGTAGATTTTCAACTCAAAATTTTGCCCCGGCAGGGCCGCTAGGCTACTCTTTTTAATTTACAACTTCACGTGCGTAGCATTTTCATGTGATGTTGGAGTTAACAATCAGGCTGCGATATCTGCACCTATGGGTCTAGTAATGAGCACACTCGTAATTTTAAGCCTTGAAGACATGCTTGATAACGGGTTGTGGATTATTTAGTTGACATCTCTCTCTCTCTCTCTCTCTCTCTCTCTCTCTCTCTCTCTCTCTCTCTCTGTGTGTGTGTGTCTCTGTCTCTCCCTCTGTCTCTATCTGTCTCTATCTTTCTCTCTATCTTTCTCTACCTCTCTCTCTCTCTCTCTCTCTCTGTGTGTGTGTGTGTGTGTCTCTGTCTCTCCCTCTGTCTCTATCTGTCTCTATCTTTCTCTCTATCTTTCTCTACCTCTCTCTCTCTCTCTCTCTCTCTCTCTCTCTCTCTCTCTCTCTCTCTCCTCTCTCTCTCTCAAATGAGACATTGGAACCCTTGTGAGGAAGTGTTAAGTGAAGTTGTCTTTCAAACACACACGCGCGCACGCACACACACACACACACACATACATACACATACACCCTCACACACACCTACATACATACACAAACACGGACACCCACACACACACCCACACACACACATACACACACACCTACACACACACACACACACCCACATACACACACAGCTACATACACACACACAAAGAGACACAACCACAGACACAGACCATACCCAACTTCCAGTGCACGAAGATAATGAAGACAGTCTGATGAACACACACACCCGAGGACACAGACCATACCCAACTTCCAGTGCACGAAGATAATGAAGACAGTCTGATGAACACACACAACCACAGACACAGACCATACCCAACTTCCAGTGCACGAAGATAATGAAGACAGTCTGATGAACACAACTGAGTCTCAATTCAGATCAACAATCTATGCGAGCTGTGTTTTTCAGTTAGATTCAGTTAAATCTCGTCCAATATGGCGGATATGTCGCCTCCCTGAATTCAGTCGTGGCAAGTTATTTGCTTCTGACTACGGTAAGCCATTAAATTGTCCCCCAAGTGAACTGGAAAAATATAGTTCCGTCACCCAGCCAATAAGGTGAATGCATGGTGCGACACTGTGAGATGCAGATTTTGATTGTGCCCAGTTAATTGCTTATGCAACTACTGACTTGTAACTGCTGCTTTCACGACGATGAAATTCAGTTCTTGTACCCAACTTTCGACGGCTGCCTTATGCATTTAATGCGCGTGTATGCTATTTGTTTTGCCAAAACGGTAGTCTGTGAAAAGTGAAGCGATGGACATTCTACAGGGTGATTCTTTTACTGTGAAGTTGGACCTGCCTTGACGTGACTGTCCAGTTTTGGTTTCAAGGTTGAACTTCGATCAAATTCCTTAACTATACCTGACTGAACCCTACCTGCATAGATCTACAAGACAGATTTGTATAACCCTACATGCATAGATCTACAAGACAGATTTGTATAACGCTACATGCATAGATCTACAAGACAGATTTGTATAACCCTACATGCATAGATCTACAAGACAGATTTGTATAACTCTACATACATAGATCTACAAGACAGATTTGTATAACCCTACATACATAGATCTACAAGACAGGTTTGTATAGCCCTACATACATAGATCTACAAGACAGGTTTGTATAGCCCTACATACATAGATCTACAAGACAGGTTTGTATAACCCTACATGCATAGATCTACAAGACAGATTTGTATAACCCTACATGCATAGATCTACAAGACAGATTTGTATAACCCTACATACATAGATCTACAAGACAGATTTGTATAACCCTACATACATAGATCTACAAGACAGATTTGTATAACCCTACATACATAGATCTACAAGACAGATTTGTATAACCCTACATACATAGATCTACAAGACAGATTTGTTCAACCCTACATACATAGATCTACAAGACAGGTTTGTATAACCCTACATACATAGATCTACAAGACAGATTTGTATAACCCTACATACATAGATCTACAAGACAGATTTGTATAACCCTACATACATAGATCTGCAAGACAGATTTGTATAACCCTACATACATAGATCTACAAGACAGATTTGTATAATCCTAACTGCATACATCTACAAGACAGATTTGTATAACCTACATGCATAGATCTACAAGACAGGTTTGTATAACCCTACATGCATAGATCTACAAGACAGGTTTGTATAACCCTACATACATAGATCTACAAGACAGATTTGTATAACCCTACATACATAGATCTACAAGACAGGTTTGTATAACCCTACATGCATAGATCTACAAGACAGATTTGTATAACCCTACATGCATAGATCTACAAGATTTGTATAACCCTACATGCATAGATCTACAAGACAGATTTGTATAACCCTACATGCACAGATCTACAAGACAGATTTGTATAACCCTACATGCATAGATCTATAAGACAGGTTTGTATAACCCTACATGCATAGATCTATAAGATAGATTTGTATAACCCTACATACATAGATCTACAAGACAGATTTGTATAACCCTACATACATAGATCTACAAGACAGATTTGTATAACCCTACATACATAGATCTACAAGACAGATTTGTTCAACCCTACATACATAGATCTACAAGACAGGTTTGTATAACCCTACATACATAGATCTACAAGACAGATTTGTATAACCCTACATACATAGATCTACAAGACAGATTTGTATAACCCTACATGCATAGATCTACAAGATTTGTATAACCCTACATGCATAGATCTACAAGACAGATTTGTATAACCCTACATGCATAGATCTACAAGACAGATTTGTATAACCCTACATGCATAGATCTATAAGACAGGTTTGCATAACCCTACATGCATAGATCTATAAGATAGATTTGTATAACCCTACATACATAGATCTACAAGACAGATTTGTATAACCCTACATACATAGATCTACAAGACAGATTTGTATAACCCTACATACATAGATCTACAAGACAGATTTGTTCAACCCTACATACATAGATCTACAAGACAGGTTTGTATAACCCTACATACATAGATCTACAAGACAGATTTGTATAACCCTACATACATAGATCTACAAGACAGATTTGTATAACACTACATACATAGATCTACAAGACAGATTTGTATAACCCTACATACATAGATCTACAAGACAGATTTGTTCAACCCTACATACATAGATCTACAAGACAGGTTTGTATAACCCTACATACATAGATCTACAAGACAGATTTGTATAACCCTACATACATAGATCTACAAGACAGATTTGTATAAGCCTACATACATAGATCTGCAAGACAGATTTGTATAACCCTACATGCATAGATCTATAAGACAGGTTTGTATAACCCTACATACATAGATCTACAAGACAGATTTGTATAATTCTAACTGCATAGATCTACAAGACAGATTTGTATAACCTACATGCATAAATCTACAAGACAGTTTTGTATAACCCTACATGCATAGATCTACAAGACAGGTTTGTATAACCCTACATACATAGATCTACAAGACAGATTTGTTCAACCCTACCTGCGTTTCCAGACAGATCCAGCTTACAAAACTGGAACTAAGAAAGGTTCTGGGAAACAAAGGCAGTTGGACAGGGAGGCCAACACCAAGAAAACATCGAGGTGGGTGGATTCAGTAAACTTGCAAATGTCCTAGTGAGGGGTCGGGGGGGGGGGGGGGGCACAAGTTGGCTAAGCATTTTTGAAAAGCCAAATTATACTAATAACAGTAGTAATAATAATAATAATAATAATTTTTATTATTATTGTTATTATGTAATAAAATACAAATGAATATAATCATGTATTTGAAATGCTGAACAACTAACGAGCAAAGAAACGAACAAACCTTATTTTCAAGGGGTTAAGAACTGGGCACACAGTTCTGTTATATGTTTCTCCCTCTAATACACTTGTGGCCTACATGTTGATTCCCTATAATGAAATTGTTTTTTTTAATAATCCCATGTCCACACCATTAATACATGTGTGTTTGTGTGTGTTTGTGTGTGTTTGTGTGTGTTTGTGTATGTTTGTGTATGTTTGTGTATGTTTGTGTGTGTTTGTGTGTGTTTGTGCATGTTTGTGTATGTTTGTGTGTGTTTGTGTATGTTTGTGTATGTTTGTGTGTGTTTGTGCATGTTTGTGTGTGTTTGTGTATGTTTGTGTGTGTTTGTGTGTGTTTGTGTATGTAACACACACGCTCAAACATCTACAGAAATACATAACTTACTCCCTCAAGAGACATCCAACAATACAATAATTCTTGTTACAATCGCTCGATAGATACAAATACACTATAATAACAACAATATGTGACACAACAACTATACAAGTATATTTAACATATTTTAACACACAAAATTAAAATATTTTAATATTTTAATGAGGCATACAAGACAACAACAAAAACATACTTGTCCAAGAATATGCAGCCCTAGACAACATACTTGTTCAAGTGTATGCAGCCGTAGACAACATACTTGTCCAAGAATATGCAGCCGTAGACAACATACTTAACCAAGAATATGCAACCGTAGACAACATACTTGTCCAAGAATATGCAGCCGTAGACAACATACTTGTCCAAGAATATGCAGCCGTAGACAACATACTTGTTCAAGTGTATGCAGCCGTAGACAACATACTTGTACAAGAATATGCAGCCGTAGACAACATACTTGTCCAAGAATATGCAGCTGTAGACAACGTACTTGTCCAAGAATATGCAGCTGTAGACAACATACTTGTCCAAGAATATGCAGCCGTAGACAACATACTTGTCCAAGAATATGCAGCCGTAGACAACATACTTGTCCAAGAATATGCAGCCGTAGACAACATACTTGTCCAAGAATATGCAGCCGTAGACAACATACTTGTCCAAGAATATGCAGCCGTAGACAACATACTTGTCCAAGAATGTGCAGCCGTAGACAACATACTTGTCCAAGAATATGCAGCCGTAGACAACATACTTGTCCAAGAATATGCAGCCGTAGACAACATACTTGTCCAAGAATATGCAGCCGTAGACAACATACATGTCCAAGTGTATGCAGCCGTAGACAACATACTTGTCCAAGAGTATGCAGCCGTAGACAACATACTTGTCCAAGTGTATGCAGCCGTAGACAACATACTTGTTCAAGTGTATGCAGCCGTAGACAACATACTTGTTCACGTGAATGCAGCCGTAGACAACATACTTGTTCAAGTGTATGCAGCCGTAGACAACATACGTGCCCAAGAATATGCAGCCGTAGACAACATACGTGCCCAAGAATATGCAACCGTAGACAGCATACGTGCCCAAGAATATGCAGCCGTAGACAACATACTTGTCCAAGAGTATGCAGCCGTAGACAACATACTTGTCCAAGTGTATGCAGCCGTAGACAACATACTTGTTCAAGTGTATGCAGCCGTAAACAACATACTTGTTCAAGAGTATGCAGCTGTAGACAACATACTTGTCCAAGAATATGCAGCCGTAGACAACATACGTGCCCAAGAATATGCAGCCGTAGACAACATACTTGTCCAAGAATATGCAGCCGTAGACAACATACTTGTCCAAGAGTATGCAGCCGTAGACAACATACGTGTCCAAGAGTATGCAGCCGTAGACAACATACGTGTCCAAGAGTATGCAGCCGTAGACAACAAAGCCGTTAAAGTTGTTTGCAACAAGACATAACATGCTCAACCCTCACAGCTATATAAATGTATGTAACACCTATGTACATTAGGAACACACCTAGATACCAATACCACACACACACACACACACACACAAACAAACAAAAACACACACACACATGTATCTTAAATGTAGGAAAAGCGATACCCAAACAGAATTGTTATATAGCGAAATGGACAGATTATGTTATATTCTAAATTAGCATATTTCACCATAAGATCCAAGTTTATTATCAAGTGTAAGCGTTTTATTTCATTCCGTTTCACTGTCGGTTGTTAGTTCATTATGATTTTCGTTTTTTATAAATTAGGTACTGATTATTTTTGTTATGGAATAATGGAATAAACCAAACAAAACGAATTTTCTACTCAGATTTCAATTTTTTAAAAATATTGTTTAAATCTTAGTTATGGGCAATTTTTTGCAAGTGTATAACTTATTTTAATAATATTATAATAAGATTATATGAGTGTGTGCGTGTGTGTATTGATTATATATATATATATATTGTTGAAGTTTCTAGGATTATAGCTAATCATAAGATTAATTAAAAAACAAATGATATTTCAAGTAATTCGGTTTGAATGTGATCAAGCAGACGCCATACTGGAGACCAAGAGAATTCAAGCGACAGACCAGGTTACATGTGTGGGTAGCTACTTTGATTACAAAGTGAACAGCAAGAAAGAAATTATGAGACGACTTAGCAAAGCATCAGCTTTTAAACGTGCAAACAAAATATGGAGCTGTCAGTTACATAGTTTTACAACTAAGTTACGTATATGAATCATCATGATGTTTCGGTTTTACACAGGCCAGTGAAAGTTGCAGAACAATTAAAAACATGGAACGAAAGTTGAATACATCTGATAATCCATGCATGAGGACACTGATGAATTAAAGACAGGTGTGGAAATGACAGAAATATCTGGAAACGGCTTGTGTCCTCGGTTTCACGACAAAGGAGGCGACAATAAACTCGCCACATCATGGAGAGAAGCAGGTGGAGAATCAGCAAACAGACACTGAAATCAGAAACAAATGGACTGAGGCAACGAACGAACGAACAAACGAACTTTATTTTTAAAGGGTCACAAATTGGGCACGCAGGCCTGTCTTACATTCGGCCCTTCCAAACACCCGTCTGTCACACTGCTGCTGAATGTTATCAATAAGCATGTTATATTGATAAAGTTCAAGTGAATATCTGAGACCGAGGCTTGTTGAGGCAGACCAAGGGAGCTCGACCTGAAACCATCCATGAAATAAAGAGGACTGAACAGAGAACCCAGTAGGTGACACAGCTGAATGGAGGGCTAGATTTCCAGAACTTTGCTGCGTATAACCACAGATAATAATCACGATAACATGTGATGATATGATTAGAAATGTTGTCCAAGTTTATACTTTAGTCAAAGATAATATTCACATATAAAATTCCTCTTTAATTTAAGATTCCTTTTTTATTATTAGATTCCTCTTTATAATTTATTATCCGATTTTTGCTTTCTTTCAGGGATATTTTGCATCATATTATAGTTTATTTCAACAGCTTAGTTTATATTAAACATTCATTATCGGATTTAAAATTATGTTGTACTGTTTTTAATTTAATGTCAGATTATTGTGTGTGGGTTTTTTTTCATTAGATTTTAGTTTATAAACGTATATTATTTATTATTATAGTTTATTATCAAATTACAGCTGCCATAAATTCAAAACGTTGTATAATATTCTCCTTTATAATCATATTCTAACTCAAAGTATTATTATATCACCAGTGTTAGTTTAGTACATATAAGTTTATTATCGACTTCTATTTTACAATATGTTTATAATTAGATTCTAATTTATTATTGGCATCTATTTTTTCAGAAAGAAATTTATATTATCATTACATTCAAGGGTACGCCTTCGCCTCGACTTACGAGATTTCACGACCTACAACTTTCCGCACTTATACGCACAAACAACAACATATAGTAAATAAAGGCACCCCAGAACTGATGCAATAAAGTATACGTGATGTATTTTTTAACAATATGTACAATAATTATACGTACATATACGGAATCTTTATGTTTTATGTACAAATTGTACAATGCGTTCGAATAAAAACAGTGTTGAAAATACAAATTCGGCTTAGAACAACTTGTTCGACTTACAACCTGTCAGTCGGAATAGAAGTCAGTCGTAAGTCGGGGAGATCCAGTTGTTTAGATGATAGTTAAAATGTTGATGATCTAGGCTGTCTTCAGGCTCTGTTGTTGCCTTGTGGCTCTCGGGGCCTGGGTCTATTCTACTAGGTCGCGAGGGTCAACAGGTCCCCGGGCCCCTAACTAACTGTAGACGGGGACTAATAACAGTTGGCTGAAATCAAAAATGCTAGACCGAATGCCGCAGATTTCGCAGTCTAGCTGTAACCACAACATGCCAAAGGCAATTTTAAGAGCCCAAGAAAAAAAAAGATTGCAATTTATTATTTTAAGATTCGAGTTTTTTTTTAAATATAGTTGTTAAAATATTTTGATACATTCTCTTTTTTAATTTGTTTTAAATTCTAATTCGAGATAAGCTTAAAACATATATTATTAGATTATAGTTTAAGGCACTGTTCTAGTCTATTATCTATTTATTTATTATCAGTTAGAAATAATTATGAAATGACCACAGAGACACTGTGATCTACGATTTTTTTTTTCTCTAGTAGAGAAGATGATCGGCTATGCTTCGTTAAATTTGGATGTGACTGTCATAAAACACCTGGCCAGATACAGGGTAATATCCCTGGTAATAAATTCTGAAATGTTTTGTTTGTGTCCGCATTATTTACAGGAGGACAAAAACCAGGGAACCAGACCAGCAGACGACCCAGGGCTCGCTAGAAAGAAACCACCCGAGTGACTGAGTGACTGGAAGGGAACAAAGCCAACAAGAAAACTACAAATAGAGAAGACTGGCCATCGCGCAGGCAAACCTCTACACTCCAAGACAGAAGGAGATCGGCTAAGTAAGTAGGTCAGAGGAAATATCGTTTAAAGAGCAGGGTTGTTTTGTTGTTTATAGAATCAGCAATATAAACTACAGACTGTAACATAAGTCTGGGCTCACGAACAAACTCAAAACAGACGACCCACTTTGTCTCTGTCTGTCTGTTGTTTGACGTTATCTCTCTTTTTCACATACTCTCTCTCTCTCTCTCTCTCTCTCTCTCTCTCTCTCTCTCTCTCTCTCTCTCTCTCTCTCTCTCTCTCTCTCTCATACCCAAACAGCATATATATGTGTGTGTGTGGGTATGTATGTATGTATGTGTGTGTGTATATATATATACACACACACACACATATATATATATATACTGTACAAGCAGATACCTCGGAGTACAAAAGTGAATCTTATCAAAACTATTTTTTTTTTTGACCAACACTATGCTATCAATGCCAAACGTGGACACTTACATCCTCCAATGAACGTAAAATTGTGACTCCGAGTTGAATTGCCTTAGAAGAGCTGCAGGAGTTTCAAGGAAAGACAGAGTACGAAATCACGAAATCAGACGAATGCTACTCGGAATAAAGCCAGTCTTACAGGTCATCTAATAACAAATGAAGTGGTTTGGACACCTAACAAGAATGCCCTGGTACTATCTGCCACAGCGAGCTCCACTAAAACGTTACAATGGGTATAGAGCGAGTGGAAGACCTCGGAAAATATGGAGTGATGGCAATAACAGCCTTACAGAAATGAACATCAGTCTTAAAAGTGCTCTTGACAGAGCTCATCAACGAATATTACATCTCCCCCCGACACTTCGATGAGGTAAAAGGTGGAAGAGAAGAAGAAGAACAAGATATATATATATATATATATATATATATATATATATATATATATATATATATATACACACACACACATATGCACACACAAACACACATATACATACACGCATAGATCGCTTTTAACAGTAAATGCGGATTTAACATTGGCCATACTTTCAAACTTCATCCATATGTTGTCATGAATTGTACGTTTTTACTGTTATCATTATATAGCATTTGCAGCACAGAAAAATTGTCTACTGAGTAAGTAAGACTGAGTAAGTAAGACTGAGTAAGTAAGACTGAGTAAGTAAGACTGAGTAAGTAAGACTGAGTAAGTAAGACTGAGTAAATAAGACTGAGTAAGTATGAAAGACGGACCTGATGCAAATTTCATCTTTCAGTATTACTATTCTCAAAATTATTTCAGTTCTTGAGAAATAAATGTGGACATGTATGAGAGTGTGTGTGTTGTGTGTGTGTGTGTGTGTGTAATTGTGTACTGTGTGTGCAGGCGTGTGTGTGTAATTGTGTGGTGTGTGTGCAGGCGTGTGTGTGTGTAATTGTGTGGTGTGTGTGCAGGCGTGTGTGTGTGTGTAATTGTGTGGTGTGTGTACAGGCGTGTGTCTTGTGTGTGTGTGTGTAATTGTGTGGTGTGTGTGCAGGCGTGTGTGTGTGTGTGTGTAATTTTGTGGTGTGTGTGCAGGCGTGTGTGTTGTGTGTGTGTAATTGTGTGGTGTGTGTGCAGGCGTATGTGTCGCCCCACATGCTCATATTCCTGTTTCTCACACAAGAAAGCCAATGATATATGTTGAGATGAAACGAAAAGAAATAAAGTTCAGGTCTAACTAGCTGTCCTATTTCAAACAACTGGAACAGCAAAAAACACCAGCTAACAATTTGTGTGAAAGAGGATAAAACAAACAACTTACAACATGCACCAAAAATAGGCTAAGACATTTAATAAACACTTTCAACAAACACCAGAAAAAGACCTAGACAAACAGAAAACTTACAACACCAGAAAAAGGCTAAGACAAACATAACACTTACACCAACCACTAGAAAAAAGCTAAGACAAACAGAAAACTTACAACAAACACCAGAAAAAGGCAAAGACAAACATAACACTTACAACAAACACCAGAAAAAAGGTTAAGACAAACAAAAAACCTACAACAAACACCAGAAAAAAGCTAAGATAAACAGAAAACTTACAACAAACAACAGAAAGGGGCTAAGAGATACAATCACCAGAACTGGATCTGACATATAGACATCTTACAATAAACACCAGAAAGTGGCTGAGAGATCAACAAAAGTTGTCATATACATCAGAGAAGGCTGCCACATTTTAGGGCAAAAAAAAATTTCTTTTTAAACATTTTGAAGCAACCGAAAATGTTGACTAAACAAAAGCAAAAGTTATGACAAAGAGAAGAGATTGTTGCCAGTCGGTTGGGTAATCATATGCGTCTCTGGTGATACATGGCTTGGGTAGGTTGTTTCAAGACTTAGAGATGCGTGATCATTGATTACTCATGACAGATACATGATGATGGTGATGATGATGATGATGATTGTATTGATGATGATGAGGAGGACGACGACGACAGTTGTGTGGAGGAGACTGTGTAGGTTTAAGCGTTAAGGCAGTAGTTCTCAACTTGTCGGTCGCCACCCTTTTTAGCGGGTCGAATGACCCTTTCACAGGGGTCACAGGAAAACACAGTTATTATGGACAATTATTGTTTGCGGGTGACCACAACACGAGGGAACGGCAGTAAAGGGTCGCCGCATTTGGAAGGTTCAGAGCCACTGTTCTAAGGCGTAGCTGTTTAAGTTTGGACTCTAATGCTTATTTGTGTGGGCTTTATTTAACAGTCTGTGTTGTATTTAGTGCTACGTTGACAAAGACGTTGGTCGAAACGTTCTGTTGTGTTTGTGTGCGTCCTTTCCATTTCCTCCGTTGTCATTTCTACTCATATTTTGTGTCATATTTGTAATTTCTTGCAATCGGTTCGACTACTGTTACCCTTTATTTACGTCAATAATTTGTGATACATACCATCCATGCCTCGACGCCTCGAAGAGAGGAAGAGGACGATGAAGGCGTCGAGGCATGGATGGTATGCATCACAAATTATTGACAGTGCCTGTGTCAGGAGACTGAGATAAGATATGATGGCTAAAATCTCACGGGTTGGACAATAATAACAAAACGGTTAGGCCACAAATGTAACCCTTGTCAATCAGTCAATCGATCAGTCAATTAATCAGTCAATCAACCAGGAACCATTTCCTAAATAACAGTGATGCAATCGATCTCTAAAACGTTGTGTCTCCCACCCGCCATGAACAGTTCGCAGACTGCTACTTGTCCATCTGTTGCGGTTGTCCCCCCACGCGTCTACATCTTGCTCCCATACCTTAAAACAAAAAATTGCCTCCACACTTATAATTTACATAACAGATCACACAAGATAGTTCCAAACACCACACACGAACACCTTAACACCTGCCACGATCCAAAAGTCTGTATGCAAGAACCACAATACCACACATCTTTCATGCCAAATCCTGATGATTTTGTATATTTGCCCAGCTACTCCATCTCTATATTTTGTTTCGCTTTCAACTTTGTGTCCTCGTTTTCCTGCTTATTATTTGGATTGGCATGATTGATCTTATGTTTCTGTTTCGTGTGTTTATGCTCGTGCCTGTATGCTCGTGCCTGTATGCTCGTGCGTGTTTACCCACCAAAGTACATATCTCGGAAATACATGTGGTAGGAACTACTGACAAAGATATATAGGACTTGATCCTCTTGTAGTTTGTACTGGGGGGTGTGGACGAAAATCCAGTGACAGACAGACAGACAGACAGACAGACAGACAGACAGACAGACAGACAGACAGACAGACAGACAGACAGACAGACAGACAGACAGACAGACAGACAGACAGACAGACAGACAGACAGACAGACAGACAGACAGAGAGCACAAGTCTGTTTGTAACTGGCCCCGATCATGATAGTATTATTTAAAGTTAGTGTGTTTTTTACACTTTGATTTCGAAGGTACTAGAGAAAGAAAGAAAAGAAGAACGAAAAAAAAAAGAAAGACAGAAATGCTGACAGATGTGGAAATCGACAGACAGCCGGAAAGGCTGGGAGACAGACAGAAATAGTGCAGCTTTAGTTTGTCATAATTTGCAGAGATCATTTATCACTTGAAAAGGTATGTGTGAAGTGGGTAGGGTATCTCAGTAGTTAGCACTCTTGCCTAGAAACTTGATAACTGTCCTTGGTTCAAGCCATATCAAAGGGTCTTCTGGTGTGTGTTTTTTGTAATTCCCCCTCGCTCCCGTGTCGACCCTGACTGACATTACTACCAGGACATTTCACTGGAAGCAAAGGCGTCCAGTGTAATACTGACCACCACATCTGTCTAGGCCTGGCTGTTTCATCTTACCCGGAAACATGGTAGCATACGCCACATTCATCATAGGCCTGGCGGGAAAGGAGCCTAACTGTCTTTACTTATAAAGTGACTCATTATTATCAGCATAATAACAACGACAACAACCTATATCATCATCATCATTATCGTCATCATCATCACCATCTTCAGTATGACCATTATCTACCCCCCTGCCATGACTACAATACTTACATTTCATGGACGGTTGTTCGAGGTATCCTCTCGAAACTGAGTTTACAAAATGGTTCTTGTGAAGAAGGTACGTTTTTTCATGTATCGACCAGCAATGGCTGTTGTCTTAAAATCTATCATCACGTGAACCGAGGTTTCCGCGGAAACAACGAAACTGGCTTCTAAAATAAGTTGAATAAGTTGTCTGGAACTTTCCTCGTCGGTGAAAATTGACCGCCAGGGAACAGAAATTGGCTGGAACGGCGTCGCCGCGCCCAAAATGGCGAAAAATAGACTAGGAGGCGAGTCATCGCCTGTCTAGGTCACGCTGACATAGACATGACGTAGGCACCTGTCTCATTTGCATACGAGTGCGTTATGTGCGATTCAAGATGGCGGCACGACCTGGAGGGCGCCCTCTCCGGCGGGGGGCGGGAGGGGTGCAAGATGGGCGGAGTCCGACTGGGCCGGCGTTTCTGGTTGGTCGGTATCCTTACAGCTGATGCTGCTGTCGTCATTGTGCCAGCGTCATCCACAAGGCTGATGGCGAACGGGGACGCAGGAGAAAAGTACAACAATAATAGGAAGGCAAATATAAAAACAGTGCACACAGCGCATATATACACACTCACACTTGGTCTATTTTTGTGTGTGCTAGTGCTGATGCGCCACTGGTTTCGAGTTTAGAATGTTTATATGTGTGCGCGATAGGTGTGTCCTTCCAGGTGTCCCAGAATGTGTTTACAGAAGTGTGTCTTTCTTTATTAGTAGATACTTTTGACAACCTGTGTAATCTTTTATGCAAAAAAAGAGGTTGGCAAAAGTAAAGACATGTAGCCAGAACTAAACACACAGAGGATGAATGCCAGGGGTAGGGCAAGGAGGGAGAGAAGATTAAACAAATCATACTTTCATTTTCGCCACATAAAATATGTATATAAAAAAAACAAATTGTGCGTTGTGCTAGACTGTTGTGAAAGTGAAGCAAGTAGCAATTCACTTACGTGGTCTGGAGTCACGTAAATCCATTCACAGAATTTGCGCAGGTTTAGACTGGCATACAGCCATCACGAGTACAACACAGAGGTGGAATTTATCTAACAACAGAAATGAAAACTGACGGTCACAGAGCCTGAAAACAGACGTGAACTCCAGTTGTTAATGGCGGACGACATGGAAAATTATTTCGTAATTTAAAAAAAAGCATGTTTGTCTAAGGGAAACAAACGCATAAATTACCATGTGAACATACAAAGGGAGAGAAACGCATAAATTACCAAAATTATTTATGTAATGTCAGTGTTTAATTAATAAGCAAGAAAGATAAACGAGAGAAATAGATTGAAGTTCTTTAAAAGCAAATCTAATTTGAAAACACATTAAAATAAATTAAAACGATGATAAAGTTTTAAAAAGATTGGAAAAAATTATTGTTGAGAATTGTATCTATAAATAGCCATGTTTTAACTAAATACAAGACTACAGATAACAAAAGCAATCTGAAGGAGTGCATTACACAAAAAGGACCAGCCGCACTGAGGTCCAAGTCTGCCTGAAACTACTGAAAGGGAACAGCCCCGCGCCCCCCCCCCCCAACCCTTTCTAGAATTGAACCGCCATGTCGGCCACAGTTGACCTTGAGCCTGTGCTGTCTGGGAAACAGTCATGTTAATGCTACAAAATGTCTGGCGTCATTCACAGGCCCTCGCTTTCGCCAGAGTCCTGGACATCAGTTCGTGTCCGTGTTTACGTATTGGCTATTTGTATTTGCAGGGCTCCATAAAGATCTTTAATTAACCAGGAGGATGACTCACTGGGACAACAACAAATCGCATTCTGCCACCGTCTGTTGTTGAAACTGAGCATTCATTGGCGCAGTCGCTAGAACGTCCCTTAAAGTGATTTAATTTGTTTACGATTTAAAACCCGGTGATACACCAGGTGTTAAGTCCCAGTAGGCTCTAAACCGAGCAGTTACAAATATCTAATTTCGTCCTTTTTAGGACGACATTTTTTGTCATTTGAAGCCCTACTCTGGCTTTTCCCAGGGGCCGCAATATAGGCAGGCCATATATATGGCCAAATGTCTGAACGCGGTTTCTGGGACCTCTCCACGGCGATCCTCATCCACATGGTGGCACTTTGTGTCATCGGGTGTTTATCGCTTGTGTGATGTCCTGGTGGGGTAAAAATTCAGTTCAGTTCAGATGATGAAAGCATTGTATCGTGACACCATTGTCATCCTAAATTGTCACATTTCTAGATGAGAAATATGAAAATGTCACACTAGACACTACAACCTGACCATTTATGTTTCTTCAGTCAAAGCGTCCCAGCAACCTCAAGGTTTCGGACACAGAACGAGACATGGGATGTCTCTTAGTATGGACAAGGCTCACACTTGACGGTACGAATATTTTTGGTTCCCAAATTGTGAGGTTTTCCAAGCAAAAATCCTTCACAATGTTGTTAATACTGTTTGCACTGATTGGCTGTTAATAAATGGTAAATCATTTAGGAGCGAATGGTTGGCGCACTGCTCTCCCATCAAGCATGTCATACAATAGACTAATTCAGATTTGCTGAAATAGGATGTGTTGGACCGGAAGGCGCATATTTCGCGGTCTAGCTGTTAACCACAAATCACAACGTTAACCGCCCATTTATTGAAAGCAAAAGGGACCAATTTGTGACCGAGTAAGGGGAACTTATTAAAATAATGCAAACATGTTTAGAAGAATTTATAAGTAGCGTCCCCTTTTTATGTTAAACCAATAATCTAATGATCTAATGGCTGACACACAAAAACACTGTTAGTAGAACACCAGTGTATGGGTGTAGAACACCAGTGTATGGGTGTAGAACACCAGTGTATGGGTGTAGAACACCAGTGTATGGGTGTAGAACACCAGTGTATGGGTTTAGAACAAACACCAGTGTATGGGTGTAGAACACCAGTGTATGGGTGTAGAACACCAGTGTATGGGTTTAGAACAAACACCAGTGTATGGGTGTAGAACACCAGTGTATGGGTGTAGAACACCAGTGTATGGGTTTAGAACAAACACCAGTGTATGGGTGTAGAACACCAGTGTATGGGTTTAGAACAAACACCAGTGTATGGGTGTAGAACACCAGTGTATGGGTGTAGAACACCAGTGTATGGGTTTAGAACAAACACCAGTGTATAGGTGTAGAACACCAGTGTATGGGTGTAGAACACCAGTGTACGGGTGTAGAACACCAGTGTATGGGTTTAGAACAAACACCAGTGTATAGGTGTAGAACACCAGTGTATGGGTTTAGAACAAACACCAGTGTATAGGTGTAGAACACCAGTGTATGGGTTTAGAACAAACACCAGTGTATGGGTGTAGAACACCAGTGTATGGGTGTAGAACAAACACCAGTGTATAGGTGTAGAACACCAGTGTATGGGTGTAGAACACCAGTGTATGGGTGTAGAACAAACACCAGTGTATAGGTGTAGAACACCAGTGTATGGGTGTAGAACACCAGTGTATGGGTGTAGAACAAACACCAGTGTATAGGTGTAGAACACCAGTGTATGGGTTTAGAACAAACACCAGTGTATAGGTGTAGAACACCAGTGTATGGGTGTAGAACACCAGTGTATGGGTTTAGAACAAACACCAGTGTATGGGTGTAGAACACCAGTGTATGGGTGTAGAACAAACACCAGTGTATGGGTGTAGAACAAACACCAGTGTATGGGTGTAGAACAAACACCAGTGTATGGGTGTAGAACACCAGTGTATGGGTGTAGAACACCAGTGTATGGGTGTAGAACAAACACCAGTGTATGGGTGTAGAACACCAGTGTATGGGTTTAGAACAAACACCAGTGTATGGGTGTAGAACACCAGTGTATGGGTGTAGAACAAACACCAGTGTATGGGTGTAGAACACCAGTGTATGGGTTTAGAACAAACACCAGTGTATGGGTGTAGAACACCAGTGTATGGGTGTAGAACACCAGTGTATGGGTTTAGAACAAACACCAGTGTATGGGTGTAGAACACCAGTGTATGGGTTTAGAACAAACACCAGTGTATGGGTGTAGAACACCAGTGTATGGGTGTAGAACAAACACCAGTGTATGGGTGTAGAACACCAGTGTACGGGTGTAGAACAAACACCAGTGTATGGGTGTAGAACACCAGTGTACGGGTGTAAAACAAACACCAGTGTATGGGTGTAGAACAAACACCAGTGTATGGGTGTAGAACAAACACCAGTGTATGGGTGTAGAACACCAGTGTATGGGTGTAGAACACCAGTGTATGGGTGTAGAACAAACACCAGTGTATGGGTGTAGAACACCAGTGTATGGGTGTAGAACACCAGTGTACGGGTGTAGAACAAACACCAGTGTATGGGTGTAGAACAAACACCAGTGTATGGGTGTAGAACACCAGTGTACGGGTGTAGAACAAACACCAGTGTACGGGTGTAGAACAAACACCAGTGTACGGGTGTAGAACAAACACCAGTGTATGGGTGTAGAACAAACACCAGTGTACGGGTGTAGAACAAACACCAGTGTACGGGTGTAGAACAAACACCAGTGTACGGGTGTAGAACAAACACCAATGTACGGGTGTAGAACAAACACCAGTGTATGGGTGTAGAACACCAGTGTACAGGTGTAGAACAAACACCAGTGTATGGGTTTAGAACACCAGTGTACGGGTGTAGAACAAACACCAGTGTATGGGTTTAGAACACCAGTGTACGGGTGTAGAACAAACACCAGTGTTTGGGTGTAGAACAAACACCAGTGTACGGGTGTAGAACAAACACCAGTGTATGGGTGTAGAACAAACACCAGTGTATGGGTGTAGAACAAACACCAGTGTATGGGTGTAGAACAAACACCAGTGTATGGGTGTAGAACACCAGTGTTTGGGTGTAGAACAAACACCAGTGTATGGGTGTAGAACAAACACCAGTGTATGGGTGTAGAACACCAGTGTATGGGTGTAGAACACCAGTGTTTGGGTGTAGAACAAACACCAGTGTATGGGTGTAGAAGAAACACCAGTGTATGGGTGTAGAACACCAGTGTATGGGTGTAGAACACCAGTGTTTGGGTGTAGAACACCAGTGTACGGGTGTAGAACAAACACCAGTGTTTGGGTGTAGAACACCAGTGTATGGGTGTAGAACACCAGTGTATAGGTGTAGAACACCAGTGTATAGGTGTAGAACAAACACCAGTGTATGGGTGTAGAAGAAACACCAGTGTATGGGTGTAGAACACCAGTGTATAGGTGTAGAACACCAGTGTATGGGTGTAGAACACCAGTGTATGGGTGTAGAACACCAGTGTATAGGTGTAGAACAAACACCAGTGTATAGGTGTAGAACACCAGTGTATAGGTGTAGAACACCAGTGTATAGGTGTAGAACACCAGTGTATAGGTGTAGAACACCAGTGTATAGGTGTAGAACACCAGTGTATAGGTGTAGAACACCAGTGTATAGGTGTAGAACACCAGTGTATAGGTGTAGAACACCAGTGTATAGGTGTAGAACAAACACCAGTGTATGGGTGTAGAACACCAGTGTATGGGTGTAGAACACCAGTGTATGGGTGTAGAACACCAGTGTATAGGTGTAGAACAAACACCAGTGTATAGGTGTAGAACACCAGTGTATAGGTGTAGAACACCAGTGTATAGGTGTAGAACACCAGTGTATAGGTGTAGAACACCAGTGTATAGGTGTAGAACAAACACCAGTGTATGGGTGTAGAAGAAACACCAGTGTATGGGTGTAGAACACCAGTGTATAGGTGTAGAACACCAGTGTATGGGTGTAGAACACCAGTGTATGGGTGTAGAACACCAGTGTATAGGTGTAGAAACAAACACAAGTGTGTAGAACAAACACCAGTGTATAGGTGTAGAACACCAGTGTATGGGTGTAGAACACCAGTGTATGGGTGTAGAACACCAGTGTATAGGTGTAGAACACCAGTGTATGGGTGTAGAACACCAGTGTATAGGTGTAGAACACCAGTGTATGGGTGTAGAACACCAGTGTATGGGTGTAGAACACCAGTGTATGGGTGTAGAACACCAGTGTATAGGTGTAGAACACCAGTGTATGGGTGTAGAACACCAGTGTATAGGTGTAGAACACCAGTGTATGGGTGTAGAACAAACACCAGTGTATGGGTGTAGAACACCAGTGTATGGGTGTAGAACACCAGTGTACGGGTGTAGAACAAACACCAGTGTATGGGTGTAGAACAAACACCAGTGTACAGGTGTAGAACAAACACCAGTGTACAGGTGTAGAACACCAGTGTATGGGTGTAGAACACCAGTGTACAGGTGTAGAACAAACACCAGTGTATGGGTGTAGAACACCAGTGTACGGGTGTAGAACAAACACCAGTGTATGGGTGTAGAACAAACACCAGTGTACAGGTGTAGAACAAACACCAGTGTATGGGTGTAGAACAAACACCAGTGTATGGGTGTAGAACACCAGTGTATGGGTGTAGAACACCAGTGTACGGGTGTAGAACAAACACCAGTGTATGGGTGTAGAACAAACACCAGTGTATGGGTGTAGAACACCAGTGTATGGGTGTAGAACAAACACCAGTGTATAGGTGTAGAACACCAGTGTATGGGTGTAGAACACCAGTGTACGGGTGTAGAACAAACACCAGTGTATGGGTGTAGAACAAACACCAGTGTATGGGTGTAGAACAAACACCAGTGTACGGGTGTAGAACAAACACCAGTGTATGGGTGTAGAACAAACACCAGTGTATGGGTGTAGAACACCAGTGTATGGGTGTAGAACAAACACCAGTGTATGGGTGTAGAACACCAGTGTATGGGTGTAGAACACCAGTGTATGGATGTAGAACACCAGTGTATGGATGTAGAAATGATCAGGCTGATATACTGAATATATCTGGACAAAATGTGGAGTTAAATATCTACTCAGACAATTCAGGATCCTCGCCGATTCAACGAAGTCGGAAATTGCTGTCAAAGGTAGAGGTAACCGACACCCATGTAGATGTGGAAGGCAACGGAAAACCACCGCATTATCTTCCCAAGTATTCACGCAAAGGCACAGATTTAATTCAGTGAATGACGTTAATGGATGTCTGCCGACAGTCTCGTCCGGTAAGGATAGTCAGGAGCCACAGGTGACAGCAGACCGTCGTCAGACTGAACACCTACAACAACTACCGGACATGGTGGTTCTAGAGAATGCACACACACACACACACACACACACACACACACACACACACACACACACACACACACACACACACACACACACACACACACACACACACACACACACACACACACACACACACACACACACACACACACACACACACACACACACACACACACACACACACACACACACACACACACACACACACACACACACACACACACACACACACACACACACACACACACACACACACACACACACACACACACACACACACACACACACACACACACACACACACACACACACACACACACACACACACACACACACACACACACACACACACACACACACACACACACACACACACACACACACACACACACACACACACACACACACACACACACACACACACACACACACACACACACACACACACACACACACACACACACACACACACACACACACACACACACACACACCACACACACACACACACACACACACACACACACACACACACACACACACACACACACACACACACACACACACACACACACACACACACACACACACACACACACACACACACACACACACACACACACACACACACACACACACACACACACACACACACACACACACACACACACACACACACACACACACACACACACACACACACACACACACACACACACACACACACACACACACACACACACACACACACACCACACACACACACACACACACACACACACACACACACACACACACACACACACACACACACACACACACACACACACAAAGGTGGAGGGAGAGGATTACCCTTAATGTCCAGAAAATAGAAACAATGGTTATATCAAAGAAGATAATTTGAAAATGTGATGTAGCAATAGATGGGAAAGTGCTAACCAAGTCAATAAATTCAAGTTTTGTGTGGATATTCATAACTTCAAATGGACGATGTGTGACAAAAAATTAACAGCAGAATTAGCCAGGCAAGGCAGCATTTCAAAACAGGAAAAGTATCTTATGTAATAAATCAGTCTTATTAAACATCAGAAAACGAGTACTGAAATATTACATCGAGCCTCTTTTGTTGTATGGCAGTAAATCTTGGAATGTGAGCAAACAAATTAAGAAAAGTTTGGAGGCAACTGAGATTTCGTTCTTAAGAAGAATGTTGCGAATACCTGGGACTGCCAGAATAACTAACAATGATTGCCTGGCAATGGCTAATGAAAGTTATATGCAACAATGAGATAGATGCAAACAAAATTCTTTGTTTTTGTGATGAGAAAAGGAGCACTGAGAAATATCCTGGTTACTGTCACATAACGCTTGTGTCAAGTGTTTTTATTAGGGTTTCCCCTAATGGACCAAAAAGACACTCTGAAGTAGTTTTAGTGTTGAGATGTTTGCTCGCAATGGTATAGGCCGTATCCCGCAGCTCCAAAGAACATCCAACCTACTTCAGGGGTGAGGGTACTCAAATTATGGTACCACAGAATTCATAAATGTTCCTAGGCGCAACTTGGAATGACTTACCCACTACTTTTAAGCTCCCAGACTAGACAGTAGTCCTATGCTAGTCAAAGTAACACAGTATAACATGAATTACAACAATACAACAGGCACTTAAGACTGCCTAAGAACTGTGAAGAAAGGACACTAACCACAGAATGTATTATAATAAAACATCATGTAATCAGTGCAACTCAAGAAAGAATGCAAAGGCATTAATTCAGCAAGACAAGGTAAGCTAGCTAGGAAAGCAAAGTATTCCCTACTCCATCCAGATGGACACCTGGTTTGTCCATAGCAGCAGCAAATATCATCATTGCCAAACTGTGAAATTTTGGACCTAGGAAACTATCACTTGGTTTTAAGAGTGACTGCACTTGCTGGCGACTACAACTTATCTGTCCAGGACATCCGATTCATCTGAAGTGCCGGTTCTTCCAACAGTGGGGCTTGAACAGGTACAAAGTCTTAGTAATTCAATAATAACGACAATGTTCTACAGTCACTGGAGTCTGACACAAGACTTGAGTACTTGCATGCGAAGTATTATAGTGTTAATAGTATAGGATAGTATAGGATCTATAGTTTAAATATATTCAAGGAGAAGGTTCTTTGTTACTGTTTAATTGTTCTATGTTAGACTCTATTCCACCCTCTGGTCGTGACAGATGTTGGCAGCACAACCACATTGAGGACATAAGCTGATGGTGATTATGAAGGAACAGCAGACAGTTTTCGTCTCATTGAGCCACTGACATTAGTGCCTGGACCTGAGTGAGGTGTTTACCGAGAATACCTCAGACTGTAGGTTGTATGCTGGTTGCACTTGATGTGTGTTACGATACTGATCGTTGACCTGGCCTCCAGATATTATTATCATCCTGTGACAAAGAGGGAAACACGAGTTAATAATCACCAAACACCATACCCAGTTCACCATCTATCCTTCTTCCTGCAGAATTTGAGCACATATTTCTGTGCTAGGCTTTTATAGACCGATCAGGTCTGTAACAATCCCAGGATTATCAGTAATAGCAGTGAGGATAGAGAGAAACTATGTTCTGTCTAATGCCATTCCCTAGTGACAGCAATAGTCTGCATATGCCAACTTACAGAGGGATGACACCATTTCTTTCCCGTAATAGGGTACTTATACTTACACATGTATACCACAAATACAAAAATATAGATGTATGGAAAGCTTACGAGCATCAGAAACGGGAGACAACGTTCTTACTCTCCGGCGGACGTTGCCATGTTTACATTTGGACAGGGCGGACGTGACGTCAAACCTGTTACTAAAATTAGCCGTGACCCGTTTGCTATGAAGCTGAAACTAGGATTACCGGATAACCAGATTACTAAAATTAGCAGGATCCCAGCTGAGAACGATTCCACACGGTCTGATCCTGACCTATGGTTCTCTTCAGTTGAAAGGTGCATATATATAATTTATTAGCAATCATGTTGTAAATTGGAAATGTTATGTCCAAGCTTCTTAAACATTTTGAGGGAGTATGAAGAGAGAATTTTCTTTGACCTTTCCTTGACCTACAAGGTAAACTCTATAATTGCGGGCTCTCTTGCAGTTTGAATGGCTCAACAGCTAAGTCCGGATCTTCAGATAGGCACCTCTGTCTTACATTCAGCAGGAGGGCCGAATGCTTCAGTTCTAATAATTTGCAATGTACTTGCCCATGCTGATGGACGTTCCCATGTGAATCGGTGATTCAAACGAACGTAAGCAGATAGAAAGATAATGTAGCAAGCCGTCTGCTCAGTCTCGAAGCTCAGTCAAGAATGAGTCCCAAATCTAAGCGTCTCTCCAGCTAGTAGCGGTAGGGTATTCATCCGCGTCCAAAGTGGCAGTTAGGCCAAAGGAATGTGATTGCACTATAAGTAAAATTCCCACTTATATAGCTTAATTTAAATGTATGTCATTCCTAAGAGAATTAGGGTAGAATTTAGTACTTAACACGACATCTTGACACACAACAACAAAAGAATGACTATCTGCATATGGAGGAAAGTCACCTATTAACATAGAGGTGAACAAGATGTGGGCAGGTTCATGCGACAGCTGCTGGAGAGGTCAGTGGTAGACGAGGTAGTGCAGACCAAGATAAATGATGGTGGATGACATAAGACAGTGGCATGGAGGAATATCATCAGTGGAATTGATCCAGAGCACGAAAGAACGAACAAACGAACGAACTTTAGACACACAGACGCACACGTAGCTACACACACAGACACACATACAGACAAATACATTGAAGCACACAGAAACGTACATACACGCAAATCAAGCCCCACACAAATATACACACAAAAAAACATATACATAGACACAAAACCACAAACACGCACAGAGGTACACACAGACACACGCGCACATAAACACATACAAACACACATAAAGACACAGACAAACAAACACACACACTGACACGCACACGCACATACACACACACATATACACACACAGACAACATACAGACTCACACACAGACACACTCACAGACACACTCACAAACACAAAGACCAAGATCTGTGGAGATGCATGTACGCCTACGCTAGCTGGCAAGGCACTTGATGATGATGATGATAATGATGATGATGATCATGATGATAATGATGATGCTGAGTCTTGGTCTTCCCGTTGCTCGTTTCCTCAGATTCATTGCATGACCTCAGTTCATCAATGGATTTTTTTTTTAACTTATCATTGGAGGCTCCCGTCTCCATCACCATGGAAACCACAGGTCTCTAGTGGGATTCCCAGCCTTGCAATCATTAGCTGCAACTGACCATTTCAAGTGGGGCCTTCGTTTCAAGCAAGACTACCTACACGTTTGATTCACTTGAAAGATGTCCATGACAACCAATATGTTACTCAAGCACAACGCATGATCTGCACATGTAGTGTAGGATAAAAAGACACCGAGCGACTTAAGTTGTCCAAATGGCGAAGAACATCAAGCTGCTTAAGGTGTACAAAAGCCCTTAATAGGTCATGTCAGTGGACGACTTGACACGGTATCAAAGGACGATCGTCAGTAATCAAAGCTCACCCAAGCTTTGACCAGCTGAAACATTTTACAAGTTCCATAAAGTTCTGACAAATCTTTTATAGTGACCACTTGGAAAAGTGTCTGTCCTTGCCAAAGTTGACACGTTGATCTGAGTGAAAGTGTTGCAAAGATATCTGTTAGATAATAAAGTTGATAAGTTAGTGAAAGATCTACCAGTTGTTCAAAGACCCCCCCCCCCCCAAGTGACGGTTAGAAGGTTAACTAGGCGGACTGCTTTTTAAAAGTTGGGTGTTTGTTTGTACCATTGACCTGTTAAGGACATATCAGTTACAATGAATGACATATCCGTCAAAGCTCAAGTTGCCGAACAATACCAAAACTCCGAAAATAGAACTATGCAATGCCATCTATAGCGAATTTAAAAGTACACCCCCCCCCCCCCCCCCCGATAAAATCTTGTATAGCTGTTATTAATTAATTGAGCTATTGTCTTCAAGCATCTCCCTGTATTTCCTTTTTTAAACCATCTATCAAGAAAAGATATAAAACCGAACGAAAAGTATATTAGCCAGCTTTGAACCACCTAGTTCGATAGATGAATGAACAAAGGAGATATTCAAACAAAATCAGTAACTTTAGAGTGTCTAATAACTTACACGTGTTGTTAATAGATCTGAACAACTGAAAGGCTTCTAACAACTTTAATGTAAGAAGAACTGCTACATATTATATGAATACTAGATATTAAATAAGCAGATATTACCTACAAGTTTTCCCACTATGCGGGAACCACGCAATGCCTTTTTTTTAAAAAAGAAGTATCATGTAATTCCTGGCTACTTCCCTGTTAATTTTGAATTTCATTTTACAGTTTTTAAACTTGCTAATGGTACACAGCAATATTTAATTAATATGCATGTCAACCACACACACACACACACACCCACACATATGTGTGGGTGTGTGTGAGAGGGTGTTGCGTGCTGACTTGAGAGCGTTGTAATATTGTGGGTCCCGTGACCGGTGTCAGTAATGGCCCAACTGGTGAGGGGAAGTCTATGTTGGCACCAGTGAGAAGTGTACTGGCACGGGAGAGACATGAACGCCCGAGAAAGTAGATGCATGGGCTCCCTGTGGTGGCTGACAGGCATGGCTATCATGACACACGGAAGAAGTATGAACTACGTGCCAGCAAGATTCTCATGTAAGCCTGAGCTACCCGTATTAGCTTGATTCTTGTGTAGCTGAGAACGCCCATACGAGCGTGACTCTCGTGTAACATCTGCCGCCCACATGGGTCCGGCAAGGATATATTAGGACTGCGTAGTCAGTCAGAAAAGAATCAGTATGTATCAAGGCAAATCGTGAGTATCTCGAGTGAAAGTCAGACAGAGTACCGTGTACCCGACAGACAGTGAGGTCTAAGTTGAGAGTCTAGGTCGCAGTAGGGTCGAAGGTAGAGTCCAGCTGGCGAAGTCATGCCAAGTAGACTGGACGCTCCAATAGTAACTGTTGTGGGTGACGACGCGAGAGAGCGTACGATCATCATGGAAACAGAGTTGTGGGTGTGCCGACAAGAGCTGAGTGTCAGAGGGGACTTGTGCTAGAAGTCCTATCGGTCATCGGAATCCTTCGACAGGCTGATGTGCTGTGGGCACATGCTGGAGAACGAGCGAATGGAGTCCGTTTCCAGTCAGCCGAGGTGTCTTCTGAAGTAGAACCAAGGTCCAGTCTATAGGAGAGTTGTTCCTGTTCTTCTGTAGAGATAACTCAGAGTTGTGGGACGCTGTAGACCTTGCGAGCTATAGTGGTCAGGGAGAGGTCGCTACAGCTTAGGAGAGAGAGAGAGAGAGAGAGAGAGAGAGAGAGAGAGAGAGAGAGAGAGAGAGAGAGACTATGCTCGAATGCCAATTAGGATCAATGTCTACGTCTCTGAGCGTGAAGTATTGTCAGTGTGTGGCTTGTAAATATCCTCTTGGGTTGTTTCAATAAACCTGATGTATGGTGGAGCTAATGGCGTCACGTTTTAGTTCAGTCTGTGTCAAGTGTAAATCTATACCTGTAGATGCTTGGTAGTGTGCTGAGTGTTGTAAACATTAGATAGCACACAACAGTGTGTGTGTGTATATATATATATATATATATATATATATATATATATATATATATATATATATTAATATTGCATCCACATGGTGGCACTTTATTGTCATCTGGTGTTTATTGCTTGTGTGATGTCCTAGTGGGGTAAAACGTGCTACTACTAAATATTTATATGTAATGTTAAAGCAAAGCCATTTTGTTAAGCATATTCGTCATCTCCTTGTGGGATGCAATGTTTTGTCATTTTGAAACCCCGCCCTGGCTCTTGCCAGGGGCCGCAGTATAGCCAAGCCATAAATATGGCCTGACGGCTAAACGTGGTTTCCGGGACCGCTCCACGGGTGCACCTCATCCGCATGGTGGCACTTTGTGTCATCGGATGTTTATCACTTGTCTGGCGTAAAATGTACTACTTCTACTATTATTTACATATATATTAAAATATATGTATGTATGGCAGGACAGCCAAAGCTGCACTTACGAGAAAATCTAACAAGAGGTGATTAAAAGGCCGACGCACCAGGAAAAACCTTCTATTTGGCTTTCCGCATTCTGATCCGCAGGTCGCTTAGAGTCAAAAGATCCCACTCAGAGGTTGCAGCACCGCACATGAGCTCAGCACCATGGGTTCAGGCGAGTGCGCGAAGATGAGAAATTTGTCTTGCTGACTTTATGACGGTAGTACGTTTCAGTAGTTGAGCTATGTAGATCTAGATATCGGTGTGTATTATCGCTAGGAGATTATTACTTCAGGTCCCTAGAACCGAACTCTTTCCTTGCTAGCTAGGGTGCTTAGCGCGTGACCTGTTTGAATACGATATTAATTGTTAATGTTTAGTTATCTTGAAACTAGGTGAGTTTTGGTGTTCAGTAAAATAAACAGATGTTTTGCGTGATAATTATAGTTTCAATTGTTTTGATTCTGATTAGGACTTGAAGTCAGTGTGCCTAGGTTTCACTGTTACTACTGATTAGACTTAAATACAAAAAATATCATGTCTGGGTTAAAATACAATTGGTCTTATCACCCGCCTAACAAACATTTTTTTTTTCTTGTTACTGTGGCAGCTTAGGTGTGGGTTGGTTCACACTCACCACAACAATGTTTGTTGGAGCTCTTGTAGGTTTGAAGTAATAGTGTGCTAGCGGCAAGAAAAAGAAGGAAAAAACGCAGAAGTAGGGGAGAAAAAGGAGAAATGTGATTAGAACAAAGTAATAGTTTCCCGCTAAACAGCAAAAACAGGAAAGTAAAGAAAAGACAATGGTTTTTCTGCGCAGGGTTCCTAGAATATTTCACTAAGACCCAGACAAAAAATATCTACATAGTGAGTTGCCTGTCGACAACATAACTGTTGTACACTTAATTATACACTGCGTTGTACACTTTGTTGTAGTACACTATCTTCAAGAACCAAGTATTTAGGCCTAGGTATTCCGCTGGATATCTCCTTGATGGATGTGCTACAGTGAAGTCCTGCTTACTATAACTGGCACATTTGGCACATCATCATCTAATACAGTTGTTATCTTTACGAGTCAACAATAACGCTTGTGACAGGCCAGATAAACTTTATTGTCATTACATGTCACAAGATGATGATGATGAATCAATGAAATATGTACGATAATAAATCTTTATTATCTACTCTTATGATATAACAATCTTTCTCAATGGACTCCTGCCATTATAAGAAATAAATAGACATTAAACTGTCTCACGTAAGTACGGTTAATCCAAACCTCACAAAGAGGGAACGTCCTACTTGGACAAGGAAAATATCTTGACTGCAGAATCCTTTGTGTTCTGCAGGAGCCTTTGTGTTAATCGCCCAGAATTCAATTAGCTCGTATCCCAGGTAACAACCCGACCCGTGGCAGCTGTGTGAACTTTTCACCTGTCCTGTGACCACTAGAAGAAACTAACTCTTGGCCAATAAGATTACAACAGCTTATCCCCCCCCCCCCCTAACAACAAACTGAAAATCTATGTTTTCAGTTGCATAATTTTAACTCTGTTGTAGTCATCTAGACAACTCATGTTCGATTATAATTAGTGAAATCAACATGTAGTTAAGTGAGAATGCTGTAAACAAAATGATGATAACTTTTGTTATAATAAGACATGAAATAAACAACAACAAATAAAATATAATAGCATAACTGGTTGACTAATAACCCATAAGCTAAATCCACATCTCATAATTACTGTCAATCCCAATAAATGGAATCATCTGTCCAAAACACTTAAGAAATTAACTAACTAAACACATCCTATAGGTATGTCCTTGAAATATACATATCTGGATAAAGTATGTTGATAACAATATATAAGCATCCATTGCAGTGTAGTGAGGTATAAAAATTCCAATGTGAAAAGGAACTGATTGTCTCATGACGTACAAGGAAATCTGGACAAATAGTCAGCAAGTACGTTCTCCTTACCACTCCGGTAGATGATGGTATAGTTAAAAGTCTGAAGAAACAAGGTCCAACGAAGAATACGGGCATTTGTTACAGACCCTGTGTTCAAAACAGCAAGTGACTTGTGGTCTGTAATTACATAAAACGTTCTCCCTATTAGGTACCTGGAGAATTTAGCGATGGACCAGTAAATTCCCAGTGCTTCTCTCTCTCCGACACTATAGCGTGTTTCAGTGTCGGACAATTTGCGACTTGCATAGAGGCAAGGATGTAAAGTCCCATCATACATTTGGGAAATTACTGCTCCCAGTGCGACATTTGAAGCATCTGAGGAAACATAAAAATCAAGTGATAGATTAGGCAATCTCAGAAATGGTTTATTGTTAAATGTTCTTTGTATCTGGCTGAGTGCTTGTGCGCAGGATTAATCCAAAAACACCTCTCGAGGCATCGTCTTTATTGTCAACTCAGACAACACAGATGTTATAGAGGAATAATGGGGAATACATTTAGCGTAGAAGTTACATAGACCCAGTAGAGCTCTAACATGCTTTTTGGTCTTTTGGTAGGGATTTTTAGAATTTTGCACACATTATTGTCTTCTGGTTTAAGGAGACCATTTCCAACAACATGACCCAAAAATGTTAGCTCATGAAATGCTATCTGGACCTTAGAAGGTCGGATGGTTAAGCCAAAACTTTTAATTGTACCAAGAAGAGATTTCAAACCCTGAATGTGTGTATCCAGATCATTATGAAATAGTAAGAGATCATCTAAATAGAAGATAACGTCTGAACGACCTTGAGCTAACTTCCCAACCAAGCGTGTGAATGTAGCTGGAGTATTGGTTAGCCCAAAACTCAAATATCTAAATTGAAACAAGCCTCGAGGTGTCTGGAAGGCAGTATATTGTCTAGCCTCCTCAGCAAGTGGCATTTGTCAATATCCTTTTGACAAATCTAACCTTGTGAAATATTTAGCTCCTGCTAACCTGTGAAACAAATCCTCTATGTTTGGCATATTTTCTGCATCTAAAACAGTAACACGGTTTGATTTTCTGTAGTCAATACAGATGCGTATGTTTCCATCCTTCTTCTTAACAATTACCATGGGAAAGGAATATGGTGATGAGGATGGTTCTATGATTCCTAGACGCAACATCTCGTCAATTTCCTTCTCAACCGCTTCCTGATAGTGTAGCGCTAGATTTTATGGTCGCAACTTGATTGGACAATCATCTACTAACTTAATGGTGTGTACAGCTTGCGTTGTTCTACCCGGAATGTCAGTAAACGTAGTTGGAAATTCCTGTAAGAGTTGTTGGAATTTATGTTGGTATTCTTGGGAAATAGATGGTGAAATTTCTACATCTTTCCAAGACTCCTTTGGCTCTAATGCAGGCAACACAGTATGCAATGAGGTACTTTCCTCAGCATTACATGGAATTTCGTCAACAACGTAACAGAAATTAGCGTCTGAATTAAGCCTATCTGTGTTCTCAATCTCCCTATTAGCAGTATCAATAACTGTCTCTAGTTCTGCTGGACGTGGTTTAAAAAGCTTGAGTATATTTTCTATGTCCTCTCACATCAACCAGATAGTCTACAGATAAAATCTTTTTCACTACCTCGAATGAACCCTGCCAGCATGTCAACAGTTGATTTGACGTGTCTGGTAGAAGAAGAAGAACCTGCTCAGAAGGTTTCAATGAAATCAGTCGACGTCCCTTGTTAGCATATTCACGGTGTCGACTTCCTGCAACATCCAGGCTTTGTCTAGCAATTTCACAACCAGACATAATTTTGTGACGCAACTCTGTCACAAACTCAGAGTATGTTTCAAAAGAACCCTCCCTGTTTCGGTCTGACCACTGATCTTTTAAAATAGACAAAGGGCCTCTTGGATTGGCACCGTAAACAAGCTCAAAAGGTGAAAATCCAGTACTGGCTTGCGGAACCTCCCTGTATGCAAAAAGTACAGCAGGTAGATACCTATCCCAGTCATCTGGAAATTCAGCTGTAACTTTTGCTAGCATGGCTTTTAAGCGCCCGTTAAAATTTTCTACCACACCATTTGACTTCGGATTGTACCGAGCTGAAAATACGTGTGCGATCGACAGAAGTTTGTCAAAAGACTGCATGGTCTCTGAAATGAACTGAGATCCATGGTCTGATAAAATGGTATCAGGAAATCCTAGTCTAGAAAATTTAGATATAAGAGCTTCAGCTACTGCCTCTGTGGTGATAAATTTCATCGGCACCGTCTCGGGCCAACGAGAAGCAAGGTCAATAAAGGTTAATATGTAGCGATATCCTCTTTTTGACAAAATAGAAAGTGGTCCAACAATGTCGAAAGCTACTTTCTCGAATGGACGAAATGGTAAGTATGTCTTTTGGATAGAAGCATTTTGTGATGCATCCTTTCTTGCCATCCGTTGACACTGCTGACATGACCTGCAATATGTCTTGATGTCTTTAGAGAAACCTGGCCAGTAAAATTGAGAAAGAATCCTTCTCTGTGTCTTGCCAGTACCTAAGTGCCCTGCAAAAGGAATATCATGTGCAGTCTTTAGAACCTCGACCCTATGTGCTTTAGGTACCACTAGTTGTTTGTAAATATGGAGTGGAGCCTCGAAGTAACGCATCAACAGTCCATTCTTGACATAAAATTGCCATTTCCCATTTCTGGCATGTCGGTAACCTGGCAACATCGCTTTCTCAAAACACTTTTTCAAAGTTGGATCTGCCTTCTGCGCAGCTGCAAATGATGCTGCAGTGACTGATGGTGATGCTGAAACTGGTGTGTTTTCAGTCAAACCACACTCAATTGTTATCCGATCAGTCTGTGGTGCTTCTGGTAACTGGTTGAGAGCACTATCTCTGTCTATGCGCTGCTGCTGTGCTCGTGTAACAGCATTGGCAACTGTATCATTGTCATTGTTCCACTTCTTAATATGTTCTGTTGTACAAGCTCGCACACCTGGAACTGTACCAAGAATGGTATCTGGTGAACCTCGGTTTACAACACATACATCTGCAACTCCGGTAAAATGGGGACATCTAATTTTCACAATCGCAAGTGGATATTTTTCAAGATTTCCACCGAATGTGCGGCATTTAGCATACCTACTTGTATAGGCAGATGCAGGGATTAAGTATCTTGCCACGCCGATAACGTTCGCGCCTGTGTCCCTTAGAACTGTGCATCTTACCTTGCCAATGTACCCAAAATGAAGAGGTAATCCACATTCTGTAGGCATAGCGGACAAAGCAGGATACAATATATCAGGTCGAACTCTGACCTGTACTGTATCGCTGTGGCTGGCATGTGTTATGTCCTCTACCTGAACTGCATTGCTCTGTCTTGGTGTAACTCTAGGACATAATCTTTTCAGGTGATTCCCCCCACACACAAAGCATTTAAGGTTGTTATCATGGTGCCTTCTCCTGTCTCGTGTCGGAGATTCGTCGTCATCCCGTCTATAACCTTTGTGATGACACTGGTCTGATCGGTGACGCCAGGAAGAACAGTACTGACAACCTCTAGGCCGGCTAAAGTACCCATGTGACTGTTCTGTCTTCTGAAAGGCTCTATCTGGTCGTCTGGAACGATCATAGCTGTGGCTTCTAACGTGACCTGCTCTGCCAAAAGTGTTAGGTTTCTGAGCAACATTATTTTGTGAATAATGTGAGCGGTTCACGCGCATGCTAGATGCGGCAGGAATAGGTTCTGTATAACTTTCCTTTTGCAATGACTTGCCAGGATAAGCACTCATATATTGCTCACCCAGTTTCACCATTTCCTCAATAGATGGTGGTTTTCTTTCTTGAAAGAAAGCAAACAATCCTGTGCTACAACAGGACAGAATCTTATCCCTAATCATCAGGTCTGCTAGACGATCATAAGAATTAGCGACCTGCGCCAGTGTCGTCCATCTAGAAAACAAGGTCTTAACATTGGCAACAAAATCACCAAAACTTTTTTCAGAGGAAGGCATTGTGTTTTTGAATTTCTGACGATAGTTTTCCTCTGTCAAATTTTGGGAAACCAATAATTTCTGACGCACTGTCTGGAATGATGCACGGTATTCCAACGGAAAAATAGTGAACGTGTTTAACACTGTTCCGGTTAGCAGATCTCTTAGACGAGCTACCCACTGTGTCTCAGGAATCTGGGCTGACGACATCGTTTCTTGGAATCTGTCCAAAAAAGAGTGTAAACAATCATTGGTTGTTAAAAAGGGCAACTTCGGCCTGTATGACCCATTATTCCTGTCTCGGTTGGAGAACTGATCCATCTCCACACTTTTCTTGCTCTCGGCCTCCTTAATAGCAATCATTTTATCTCTCTCTACTCTAGCAATTTCTATCTCAGTGTCGAATCTAAGTTGTTGCTGCTTGTGAGACAATTCTAATTCTCGATCTTTAAATTGCTGCTGCTTATCATTTTTCTGCATCTGCTGCAACATCTGCTCTCTTTTAAATGCTATTTCCTGTTCCTTAAGTACCCGTTCTGCCTCTAACTTTTCCTTTTCTAACCTTATTTGTAGTTCAGCCTTTTCTCTCTCTACACAAATTAGCATTTCTGACTCTTCTTTTAGTTTTAGTCTTTCTGCCTCTGCTTTTCCTTTTTCTGCCTCTGCTTTTTCTTTTTCTACATTAAGAAGTTGTATCTTCAACTCAGAGTCAATTTTTTTCTGCTGTCTTTCTAACGCTCTTTCTTCTCTCTCTCTCTCTGTGATTTCTTTTAATCTGGCTTCGGCAAATTTTACCAACTCTGGCCCCTCTAAACTCATAGATCGGCCTAGCTCAACAAAATCCACAAAGGAAGCCATTATAACTGGATGTATTTTGCAATACAAAAAATATAAAATAATAATAAATGGGGGGAAAAATGAGACAAACAATGGTCAATGGTTGACAAACAAGACGCTACACTTCGTTCACTGCAACGAATGTACAAAACGACAACGTTGAGAGAATCAAATAGTAAAATTAAAGTTGACACCACAAGCCTGTCATAAAAAAGAAATCATGAAATTAAACAGAAGAGCACACCAATGACGTGACGACGGAAACACACTTAACGCATACAATTTTAGCGACTAATTGTCAGAAAGGCCACGAATATTTGCATATCCTCTATACCAGAGCCGCCATTTTGACAAGAAAGGCTGAAGAAAAGAACTAATATGTCATCCCAAACTCAATGAGCTGATATATTAAAGTTACAAATAACAGAAAACATGGATGATAATCATTCACTCTAACACCTCAGATATGTTATGAGACGAAACGAGCACACAACACAACTCCCATCCGTCAACAAAAAACATTACCCGATTTAAATCCACAGATGCGATCCTTAGGCGTCGAACTGCGATCCTTAGGCGTCGTACTGCGACTTTCAGGCGTCGTACTGCGATCCTTAGGCGACCTACTGCGATCCTTAGGCGTCGTACTGCGATCCCTAAGTCGTACTGAGAACAGGAACCTAGTAGTAATGATGCGAAACTCAAGCATCCACTGCCGAACTCCGTTGAAGAATGTCAATTACGGTAGAACAAACGCGTAATTCTATAGAGACAAATAACACTGCTAATGTCACCAGCACTTTATACAGCTGTAAATGGCAATCAATTAAGGCCTACTGTTAGTTCACGTATGTCTGATAAGTTCGTAAAGCTGCTAGAAACACCCGTTAGCACTGCATACACTTAAAAAAAAAATAGCTTATAACTCCTTTCAGGATCCGTTAATTTATAACTTTTATGTAGAACAGTTATATGTATTCGTTCAAACGATCATCGGTCAGTAGCACGAACACTGGATAAATCAACACTGTTTATAAATCCATCAAAGGACCGGCTTGGCCATCCACTGTTGTACACTTAATTATACACTGCGTTGTACACTTTGTTGTAGTACACTGTATCTTCAAGAACCAAGTATTTAGGCCTAGGTTGCCTATTCTAGTATTCCGCTGGATATCTCCTTGAAGGATGTGCTACAGTGAAGTCCTGCTTACTATAACTGGCACATTTGGCCCACCATCATCTAATACAGTTGTTATCTTTACGAGTCAACAATAACGCTTGTGACAGGCCACATAAACTTTATTGTCATTACACGTCACAAGATGATGATGATGAATCAATGAAATATGTACGATAATAAATCTTTATTATCTGCTCTTATGATATAACAATCTTTCTCAATTGACTCCTGCCACTATAAGAAATAAATAAACATTAAACTGTCTCCCGTAAGTACGGTTAATCCAAACTTCACAAAGAGGGTACGTCCTACTTGGACAAGGAAAATATCTTGCCTGCAGAATCCTTTGTGTTCTGCAGGAGCCTTTGTGTTAATCGCCCAGAATTCAATTAGCTCGTATCCCAGGTAACAACCCGACCCGTGGCCGCTGTGTGAACTTTTCACCTGTCCTGTGACCACTAGAAGAAACGAACTCTTGGCCAATAAGATTACAACAATAACTTAGTTACGGCCGTTTTAGCGCATTCGATAAGAAGCTCGCTTTCAAATCCAGCTGCGACTCGCCGCAGCCCACGGTCGGTGTTTGAAACCGGGCGGCTCCCAGAGTTCACCCACATCATCACATTCGCAGCCCGACAGCCCAGTCGCACACAGCTCTCGCTCGCTCGCTCGCTCTACCGCCCGATAAAGCCACGTGTGTCTCTCGTTAGCTTGCTAACTATCCATTCGTAGCCTGATTATCGATAGCTAGATACTAGTCAGACTCGCTTGATATTCAGCTGAGTTTGGCTCGACTACGCTATCGGGTTTCGTTTGCGGGTGGGTTATTAGCGGCCCGGGAGCACATCATTGTTGAAGAGCCAGTCATACCAGCCAGTTTTTTTGAACGATTGTCTAGAGAACTGAGGAGGAAGCACGCTTGGGTGTCCTTTTCAGGATACTCTAACAAGCCTTGCCTACTCCGAAGGGACCTAGCTTTCGCTACAGACCGCAATTAACCAGCATTTTTCCAACATGGGAAAGAAACAACAAGCCGCACCTACACCAAGAAAGAGGATGGCCATACAAGCAGCATCACCGGCAGGCGCCCCTATCGCGGCGCCTTGCACACCGACGCCATCAACTGAAGCCGCCCCCATCGTGGCGCCAACGCCAGAAGCCGCCCCTATCGAGGCGCCGACACCTGAAGCCTCCCATATCGTGGAGCCACCACCTAAAGCCTCCCCAGTCGTGGCGCAGGGACTTACAAGCGTCCGCTTATCTAAGCAGCAGCCTGGAGCCCACACCACAGACATCATGCAGTGCTCACGCTGCAACAGGGCGTGGCACACCGCCGCGACCTGTCGCAGTGGCTCTATTTGTCGGTACTGCTCGGGGGCCCACGACTTCAAGGAATGCCCGCTAGCGAAACTCGATAACGACTTCAAAAAGCCTAACAAAAAGCGGAAATGCAGCAACTGCTCAGGTTCACACAGTGCGAGGTACCTGGGGTGCCCATACCTTAAGAAGTGCTGGAGAGAAATGACAGCCGCCACAGCCAGAGACACATACCAGGCGCCCAGACAGCCAGAGGCAAGACCACCGAGAAACATATCAAGAGACAAACAAAACGATAAGGCACGCTCCGCCACCATTCAAAACGATATACCGCAAATAGTCGACGAACTGAGAAGCCAACTCACAGCGCTCCAGAAAGAAAGAAAACCACCACCGCCGCTGAAAGAACGGAGACCCTGGAACTGATCTCACTACTGCTAGGGGAGATCAAGGAC